>NDXB01021227.1:0-27841 GCA_002631895.1 Agapornis roseicollis
GAGCTGCGTGGTTGGTTGGGTTTAAACCACGACACCTTCATAGAGATATGATGTCAGTAATACTGCAAATGTAGAATGCTTTCTAAATTTCACCTGTTCCCTCTTCTGACATTTATTAATGATCCTTTCCATTTTCACTATTATCCTCTGCTAATAAATAGTACAATTGCAATGTCATCAGCATTAGACCTCCCATAATGCTGAATGGGATGTAAATTAGTAGACAACAAGAAACAGAGAGCAAGATGCTGTAGCTGAAGGGTAAAGAAAGACAGAAATGTAAACAATACTTAACATTCCTTCCCTCCAGCGTGTCAACTGCACCACACAGCTTGGTATCATTGGCAAACTTGCTGGAGGTGCAATTTATAAAATTATTTTCATTACATGATTACAGAAAATACAGGTACTATTTATCAGTTTTATTCTCAATTTTATTTAGGAATTTGTTCTCCTTGTGATTGTTTTTTATTGCCATATTTACAAAGTGTTAAGTTGTTTGAGTCTAGATTTTCATCAATATACCATGTACAGTCATCAGATAAGTTATGGTTTGGCTAACTGCTATCAATGTAAATCAAGGTATTTATACTCATATATTGAATTTGATACAGAGAAAGGAGATTTAATTAACAGT
The DNA here is from genome assembly GCA_002631895.1 of Agapornis roseicollis. Lineage (NCBI taxonomy): Eukaryota > Metazoa > Chordata > Aves > Psittaciformes > Psittacidae > Agapornis > Agapornis roseicollis. The sequence continues at coordinate 638 of NDXB01021227.1, forward strand.
TCATAAATCATACCAAGTTGCCATTCTGGTATAGCTATACAAGAAGGCTTTGCTCTAATCTGAATTTCTGTGTGCACCAACTCTAACTTCCTCTTTTTTCCACTAATCACCAATTGCTTTGGTACTATGACAGATGAAATAAATCATATACTTGTAGTAAAAGGCACTGAGTAACTTGATTGTTATTTGCACCTTCACAGTTTGACATTTTGATTTTATTCTCAAATTGTTGACAAATTTCACAAAAAGGCTTTGCCTCAAATGGCAGTTGGGTGATGCTTGTCTGCAACCATTCTCAACAGCAACATGGATAAACCTAGTTTGTGCAGAATACTTCATTTGGTACACTTCAGATGGTTGCAGACAGAGAAAAAAAAGCAAACCACAAAACATAGCTACAAACACTGGAATATTCAGTGTTGTTTGTAAGTCATGCATGATGTTATTTTTACTTCTGAAGTAGAAGCCAAAGAGTTAATTTAGCATTAATTATTTCTAATAACCATTTCTTCTTCACTAAAATCCATATTCATACTCTCTTCAATACTGAGCCTGGCTGGGGTCTAACTAAGCTTAAGAAACCTTGAACATTGCTTTAAACAGAACAGAAAATTCTCTATCCAACCTATAGGATTAACTTTGGTCTTCCTAGTCCTGATTATGTACATTAATCAGAACATCATCATTATTCTTATCAGCACATTCTTAGAATTAGCTATGTCTGAAAGCTAGTCTTAGCATTCTGGAATATTTGACCCCATTATGACTCTTTGCTGTGGGAACTGCTGGGTAATATGTGGCAGCTCTGCAAGAAACATTTCATCTATGGAGGAAACAGAGATCATAAATCTTTCTTCATCTATGCCAAGGAAAATAATTGCTTTTTGGTTTTGTTTGTTTTTTTTTTTTTTTTTTTTTTTTTTTTTTTTTTTTTTTTTTTTTTTTTTTTTTTTTTTTTTTTTTTTTTTTTTTTTTTTTTTTTTTTTTTTTTAATTTCTTCTATCATGGCCTATATGTCTGTGATACCTGACATTGAAGCTGTAAGTCATTTATTAAAGACAGAGAGAATTATAGGAAAGGAAGTAGGACAACATTTCAGCTTTAGGGTGTTAATGGATAGATGCTTTTTTGTAGTTTGTGTCAAATTTACTGACTAATAAGAGAGATACTGCTTGTTTCCTTGGTAACAAATTTCTATACTTACAGCATTAGAATCTGGAAGTCAAGCACAGCATAAAACCATACAGTTTAATAAATAGTCCAGGCTGAATTTCTGAATCTCCTTCTAGAACAGGGTGGAATAAATTTCTGTGTTGAATCCCAGTCAGAGAGATTCTCATTCTTCATAAATCGGGGGTCTAAGCATTTTCATGAAGATTAAGGTATGAGAATATAAAAATGGAACTGCCAAGGTTTTCTGACTTTTTGGACGATCTGTATGTTTTCTGATATTCTTTTCTTGAGATCTAGGAGTCAATACTTTTCCCAGTGGGTCCAACTTGTAATACAGTTGTTCCAATGTGCACTTTAATCAACTTCTTGCTGTAGAAGTAGATGAAAGCATGATCAATCCCGTGCCTTGGACAACCAGAGAGTTTTGGTGTGATCAAGGAAATATATAGTCAAATTAGGTAAAAAACTTGTAGATTATCGAGAAGTGCCACCTGAAGTGTCCAGAAGAAGCAGACTGTGAGCACCAACAAAAGTGACACAAACCATAAACCAATAGCAAATCAAAACCCAAATGATCTGATCATCAGTGAGGTATTCTTTAGTCAGTCCTGCAGCTAAGGACACTGAAGAGTACTGGGATATATTAAAATGGCTGAAAAATTACTTCAGGGAAGGAATCCAAAACCCCTGCACCAGGACTATGCATAGGACAGCAGGAACCAGTACACTCACCACCACGCCTCCCTGCAGGACTGCATCATCTCTCACATGGAACAGGGAAGGCATGTAGGAACCTCTTAACACCCAGCTGGCTCCTTTCCTTCACTGCACCATCTCCACCGCAGCACAGGGAAGTCATGTAGTAAATAACACTGCATAGGTCTGTGATTTAAGTGGTTTGGTATGCATATCTATTTACCCTCCACAATGTCATTTGATTTTATATATGACATATTGCCCTGGGTTCAGCTGCAACTGTAATTTTTCTCCTTAGTAGCTGGTGCAGTGCTGTGTTTTCAACTTTAGCCTGAGAACAATGCTGATAACACAGAATGTTTCTAGTTGTTGCTAAGTAATGTTTACTCCAATCAAGGACTTTTCAGACTTTCATGCTCTGCCAGTGAGGAGCGGCACAAGAAGCCAGCAGGAAGCAGAGACAGGACACCTGACCCAAACAAGCCAAAGGGGTATTCCATACCACAGCATGTCATACCCAGTATATAAACTGGGGGGAGTTACCCGGAAGGCCCAGATTGCTGCTCGAGTCAGGCTGGGTATTTTTTGGCCAGTGATAAGCGATTGTATTGGGCGTCACTTGTGTTTATTGTTTATTTTTCCTTTTCCCCTTTTAGTTTTATGTTCTCTTCCCTTGTTACTTCCCTTATCATAATTATTATTGGTGGTAGTAGTAGTGGTTTTGTGTGATACCTTAGTTACTGGACCGTTCTTATCTCAACCCATGGGAGCTGCATTCTCTTCATACTCATCTCTATCCCTCCAGGAGCAAGGGGGAGAAAGGTGGTGGGGGGGGAAGTGAGAGAGCAGCTGCGTGGTTCTGAGTTACCAGCTGGGCTTACACCATGGCATATATGTAGTCTGGAGTTACAGGGCCAAAGTCAGGGGAAGCAGTTCTCATACAATAGCAACCTTGAATAACTAGCAAAAGGAAATAGAAGGTGATGAGCTATTTTGATAATTTTTTGAGCTGAATGCTACTGAACAGCAGTATGATCTGAGTAATGAATCAAATAAAATGTGCTGACATTCTGACTGCTTGCTCTTTGAGAGGAAGACAATGTAAAGACATATTTTCACTGTTGTTACTTGCATTAACATGACCTGTTCAATCCAAACTAAAAATTTTCCAGTCTTTTGCATAGAAATGATTTTAATTACTTTTTAATTAGATGCAAAAAGTTAATGAAAATGTTTCTCAGATTCTGATTTATGTAGAAGGTTGGGACTGGTCTTGTTCAACATCTTTCTCTCTGACATGGACAGTGGGATTGAGTGCGCCCTCAGCAAGTTTGCTGATGACACCAAGCTGTGTGGTTCGGTGGATACGCTGGATGGAGGGAATGCCGTCCAGAGAGGATCTTGACACGCTTGTGAGGTGTGCTGATGCCAACCTCATGAAGTTTAACCATGCCAAGTGCAAGGTCCTACACCTGGGTCAGAGCAATCCCAGGCACAGCTACAGGTTGGGCAAAGAGGAGATTCAGAGCAAGCGTGTGGAGAAGGACTTGGGGGTGGTGGTTGATGAGAAAATGAACGTGAGCCGACTGCAGTGTGCACTCGCAGCCCAAAAAGCCAATCGTATCCTGGGCTGCATCAAAACGAGCATGACCAGCAGGTCTAGGGAGGTGATTCTGCCCCTCTACTCTGCTCTCATGAGACCTCACCTGCAGTATTGTGTGCAGTTCTGGTGTCCTCAACATAAAAAGGACATGGAGCTGTTGGAACAAGTCCATAGGAGGGCCATGAGGATGATCAGGGAACTGGAGCACGCTGGGAAAGTTGGTGCTGTTGAGCCTGGAGAAGAGAAGGCTGCATGGAGACCTCATAGCAGCCTTCCAGTATCTGAAAGGGGCCTATAAGGATGCTGGGGAGGGACTCTTCATTAGGGACTGTAGTAACAGGACAAGGGGTAATGGGTTCAAACATAAACAGGGGAGGTTTAGATTGGATATAAGGAAGAAATTCTTTCCTGTGAGGGTGGTGAGGCCCTGGAATGGGTTGCCCAAGTACATTGTGAATGCTCCATCCCTGGCAGTGTTCAAGGCCAGGTTGGAAGAAGCCTTGAGTGGCATGGTTTAGTGTGAGGTGTCCTTGCTTATGTCATGGGGGTTGGAACAGGATGGTTTTAAGGTCCTTTCCAACCGTAACTATTCTATGATTCAATGATTCCATGAATTAAGCAAGGACAAAATGCCAAATGAAATAGAAATTATCAGTGTGATGGAAAACAATCTGCCTTTCAGTTATCTAGGCTGACCCTTAGATGTTGGCTGCAGCATGCTGAGCATTATTTCTGTGCCCTCAGTATCTTATTGGCAGTTGTAGCTTTGTGCATACAGCTGTAATTTGCAGTAAATCTCACACAGGGTTATATTCAGAATGAATTCTTATCTGTATAGAGCACTGAATAATGAAGATAATATACTGAGCTTTCATGCTAGCCAGTAAGAAACATAAGTTATTATATAACTTCCCTCCAAAAGATAAAGGGGATATCAATAAGTAGGAGAAAGAAAATAATAAATATAGCTGGGATTAGCATGGAGGAAGATCTAAAAGAAGAAAAACCAACACAAAACTTCACAGCTCAAGCAATTATTGGATAATTACCTGAAACATAATAATGTCTTTTTGTTCTTCTGATTCCCATTTTTTTCTTACCTATTTGATGTGGCGAATCAATCCTCTAACAGTACATATACCCCTTACAAAATTCTGGGGGTTTGCCTTCACATACACCCAGAAGCACAAACATCTTTGGATCCCACTAGAAATTAGCTTGAATATTCTTCAGTTCCATCAGGCCCCAGCGAGGGAATGTGTCATGAGAGCAGAAGCTGCTATAGTGCAATTTATTTCATCTTATAAAAATTAGACTGCTATTAGTGAAATACTTGCAAGTCTTAAAATAGAAGTACAATTTTTGTCTGGTGAACATTATTCTTCTATGGAGACATTTCCAAGAGCAGGTCTTCCCTCTCTTCTTTGCTCTATCTGTGCAACTAAAATAGTTCAGTCACATTCTTGATCATGTAGCAGTCTGTGTCCTTACAGCTGATCTTCCTATTCCCATAAAACAGAGAGTTCAAAACAAAATGCTGTTATTGTTCATGCTGCTGGTAGGTGCTAACGCTGAGGTATGCTCAGGCTTTGTCTGAGGGAGCATTAGTAAGCTGGAGTCAAAACTGTGCACAGACCATAGCAATTTAAGAGTATGGATGTTTACATGGCAGATGTTTCATGTCAGAACAAAACTAGAATGATTTGCATTGCCTGTTCTCTGTAGAAAATATAACCAAAATAGAAATGTTCATGCAAAATCTCCCATTCTTAATTGGAAAATGATTTGGCTAAATTTTTATTAACCCTTTTAAGAACTCTTCATCAATATTTTCCTCCATGGTTCCATTATATCAGTTAAGAGGGAAGGACATGTTGTCCAGCAAATGGGGGTGATATTTAAAGTAATTATTGAATGCTTCTAACTGAAAATGTCAGGATTGCTTCATTTCAGATAATTTTTTGATTTGGAGGAAGGAGTACCAATTCCTTTTTGTGTGTGTGTGTTGGAAATGCATCACATTTCAAACACATAGTGTCTTTGCTGATGTCAACTTGTGCAGTCTGCTGGCATGATCTTAAACCCATTTCACAGAAAAACTTTGCTTATGGTGCACTGGAATGAGGAATACTCACAGAACATTTTAACCTACTCTTAGATATTGACTTAAGATGCAGAAAGAGATCTGACATAGCCTCCAGCTGCCACAGAACATCCTGCATCTGTACATCCTGACATATTAGTCAGTGTAGTTTTTTTGACATTAAAATAAATCCTGCTTCTACTAATTACTAATTGACAGGTATATATCTAGCCTCTAGAAACAACATTCATTAAACAAAAACCATGAAGATATGAACAATTCAAACACTAGTAAACACAGACCAAGTTAGTTAATAGCTAGAAAAAAAAAAGATGCTTAAGATAAAGCAATAATACTATAAAACAGCTATAAAAGCAAAAATTAATACAGATATTTAAAATAATACTTTTTTATTCTGATATATCACTTAATCTTACTTTTCTTTCATTTTCTTATTAGCTTTTATACTAAGAAGCCCAAATTTAATATGTTATTTCAATCAGGAAGTCTGCTACTAATGATACCTTCAAACCCACAATTTTGCCAATGTAAGCTGTGACTACACTTCAAACTATGTTGTGCTCTTAGAAGAAATCTGGTGTAAGGGAAATCACTTCCTGCAGACCAATATTCTTGACATCTTTTTTTCTGCAAACGTGAAAATACAGGGTGTAATTTTGGTTTCTCTAAAAATAACAAGTATTTTACCCTTCAAATTCACACAGCCAAAGATCCACCTGCAATTTTGTAAGTGTTGGAGTGAACTGCTGCCATGTGATGAACATGTTCTGTAGTAGATGAAATTATGATTAGTCTTGATAGAATCATAGACAAATTTAGTGGAGCTATGTTTAGAACTGCAGAGTTTATTAATTTCCCTCCACTCATGGCACAGCAAAACTAAGTTGATTTGGGTTGCAAATATCTCTGCTGAATGCAGAGATTCCCCCCCACACACACTTCATGTATTTTAAGAGTAGCCCTACTTACTAAAGTAGATCTAGGAAAGACTTTACATAGTGCATGTCTACAGTTACGTGCATGAATATATCATATCACTTATTTGGCCTAAGCCCATAAGTTACATATATCTGTCATCAATGACGCATGTGATATTAAGTGTATTCCTTTGTTAACAAGTCAAAATAGAATCACAGTAGAAAACAAAGAAAAGACAAGACATGCAAGTGAACCTGTTTAAAATCAACTTTATACATGGCAAATACTGCATGGGCTTTACAGATAAAGTAAAATAATAATAACCCTTTTATGTAATTTGAAATTCAGAGTTGTATCCACCTACTCCTGCAGTTCTGCAATGCCACATATGATTTTATAGGTAATTTAAATTTCCACATTTTACTGACTACTGTCTATGGGCAGAGTGACAAAAGAGAGGAAGATTGTCATAACTGTATTGCAAGGTGAAAATATTCAGCCAGATAATGTCATTTGCATTCACTGCTATATTGGAAAATTATGAGGAAATTAATATTTGGAAACTCCTTCAAATTCAAAGCACAGCCTTCTGATGCTATGTGCTGTAACAGAAAGGTATTTCCAGAATCATACACTTCTGACAGGGAAATGCCTTACAGTTGTTCTGTCTTAAAAATAAGTATGTAATAAAAGCACAGGCCACCAACTGGTGATACTGTATTGTGTTTAATTTATATTCAGGAAAGCTTTGCATTGAAGGTTAGATTAGAAATTGCAGAGGCTCCTATAAATGACTGTCTGAAATGAATTTATGAAACACTTCAGTAGGAAAGAGCCTAATTGGATTGGAAATGCTTGGGAATTTAGGTCTTAATTTTGAGGTGTTCAGTTTTTACAGCTGCTACTACGGTGAATTATAGTATCTCTTCCTCCAGATTGTCACACTTGTTATGGCTGAGGTGCACTTCCAAGACAACTTAGAAATGATACTACAGGAAAATAACCAACTCACTCTTTCTAGGGAATGCTGTTGATGGTGAGTTGCCTTTTCTACTGTCTGTGATTTCCATTATTATTTTTTATTCAAGTTTTTCATAATTCAGACCTGTTTTTTTGTTTGTTTTTGTTTTTGTTTTGGTTGGTTTGGTTTTGTTGGTTTTTTGTTTTTTTGTTTTTTTGGTTTTTTTTTAATCTACTCTGCTTAAGAGATCCTTAAAACATGTTATTGGACAGCTATTTAATATTTCTTAGAGTTCATAAGTAAGGGGTCCTTCAGGTTTAAAAACCCTTCAGCTCCCATTCTACTCCATCACTTTTCTTTCCCTCTCCAACTTACAGCAAGACTATTCATGTCACTGGGATACTGTAAGATAAATTATAGAAGAGAGATACTTAAACTATATATGGTTTTCTTGCACATTGGAGGATATTTAAGTTAACATCTGGCAGAGAGAATTACTTGGAAGAATATCACGTCTTGAGCACAGACTGGATAAGATATAGATAATGCTGGCTGACAGTAGAAAGCATTTTGAGGAACCTGAAAAAGGAAGTATGTTCATTTCTCACTGAAGAGGTATATTTTAACAAAGCCACCCTCTGTAAATCCAGGCAAAGGAAAACAGAAGTGAATTCTCTCCCCTTTTAGTTGCCAGAAGATATTTTTTTACAACAGATGCAACCTTCCTTGTGGTTAATTTTGCCTATTCTATTCTATATTTCAACAACTAACAAATTGTTCCAAAATGAGTGATGAATGCTGCCATTTCATTACAGTAATTTTAGGATTTAGTTACTGTTTTCTGAGTGAGAAAACATGATGAAACCATACTGAAAGTCATACTCTATGCCTTAAAATAGCTGCATCTTCATTTCCAGATAAAGTCAAAAGTTATTAAAATATACAAAATATTGCATGACTTAAGTTATTATTAGGCAGAAATACATTGGCTGTTTCTCCCTTGCACAGATGAAATGTGTGTGACTCAGAAGCAAGGTTGTCTCAGCAGTAGCCCCTTACATGGATACAAATATAATGAGCATATTACAACTGTGTGGCAATAAATGTAAAATCATAGAATCATAGAGAGGTTTGGGTTGGAAGGGACCTTAAAGCTCATCCAGTTCCAACCCTCCTGCCACAGGCAGGGACACCTTCCACTAGACCAGGTTGCTCAAAGCCCTGTTCAACATGGCCTTGAACACTTCCAGGGATGGGCATCCTCAGCTTCTCAGGGCAACCTGTTCCAGTGCTTCACCACCCTCATAATGAAGATTTTTTTCCTAATATCTAATCTAAATCACCCTTTTTCAGTTTAAAGCCATTTCTCCTTGTCCTATCACTACATGCCCTTGTAAAAAGTCCCTCTCCTGCTTTCCTGTAGGCCTCCTTTAGTTATTGGGAGAAGCTCTAAGATCTCCTCAGACCCTTCTCTTCACCAGGCTGAGCAAGCCCAGCTCTTTCATCCTTCACAGGAGAGGTCCTTCAGCCCTCTGATGATCTTCTGGACCTTCCTCTGGACCCATTCAAGAAGGTTCATGAGAATGATCTTTCATTCCTTATAAGCTCCCAGGTATTGTGTAAGGCTATGGACACCTTTAAATTTAATATGTTTCTTCTTTTTATAAAAGCATTGTTCTTTACAGATACAAATAAAATACAGTGTATACATTCCTAATTTCAGGACCAGATTGACTGTTCAGTTGATTTCGCCATGTAAAATTAATTGCCTTTTTGTAACAGCATGCTTCATATACTTATAATTCATTGCCTTTCAGAAAAAAAAAAAACAAACCAAACCAACTTCACAAAGGTTCAGAATCTAAACAACTTCAAGGTAATGTGCTGGTAAGTACAGAATAGCAAAATATTTAGTTATTGACAACAATTCTTGTCCTTGAAATCTCAGCTTTTGAGGCTCGTTCAATGTAGGAGTCAGAAGAAATTGTCAAGTAATTATTGTTCTTTGTTCAGTTTCCATAGCAGCAATAAGAACAAGGTGAGGACTACTTTTTATTTTTTCATCTTTACAAACCTCCCTTTCCCCTTCACAATACTGGAAATTTCTGGAGATTGCAACTCATCTGCTCCCAGAGATATAATTGCTTTGTTCCTATCTAGGAAGAGCTGTGTTGCAACAAATATAGCTTGAGTACAGGTATATGCTTTAGAATTTGTCATTGCATTTATTGATCTTATGTTGTGACATGGTGAAATTTACCTCTAATGAAACTATGACGATGCAAACATACCTCTCCTAGGTGCTAACTAATGTTCTAGTATCCTTTTCTCCCTTGGTAAGGAAGAAGCATTGATGTCAATGTTGTATCACACGAAAAAGTTTAATGATACTATGCAGCTTTACAGCCATCTCCAAAATGCCATTTGCTAAATCTCAGATAATGACAGCAGTGTTCTCAGTCTGACTTCCACAGAGCACAACTGGATGGTCAGCATCCATCCAGTTCTATGTGGAGGTCTGAGGTGAGCCACATCTTACACCCTGAATGTTACCTGAATATTATGGAAGAAAAAAAAAATCAGGAGCCAATTCATTGTCAATGAGAGACTGAGTTTGTTAATTTACAGCAAGAACTGCTGAAGCAAATAGTGATGTCTACTTTCATAGTAAATTTTAGTTGGAATTCATAATCAGTGGCATCTTTGTCAGGATAAGCACCCAAGAAATCACATGGGAAAAACTCCCTCATTCTATTGGAGAACTTTGTAATTCATTTGATTAATGCCATGGTCCATAAACAACTAGTTGTGAGAGACTGTGGATTTGATACGTGTATAGTTTTAATGACATATAGTTTTAATGACATCACACCACCTTCTTACCAGGCAAGCTTCTGTCAGGTAAGCTGTCCCCCAGGAGCTGGGGAAGGAAGGTGGGGAAGTGAGCTGTGTGGTTCTTGGTTGCTAGCTGGGCTTAAACCATGACAGCTTTGCTTTGCTTTTCTCAGCTATTAGCTCAAAGTCTGAGGAAGAACCAATTAGATAGCTCTGCTCTGTTAGCTGGCAGGTAAAAGAGCCTCAGCAGTGTCCTTAGCAACTTTCTGTCCAATTTTTAATGAGGAGCTGAAGATTATTTTGTCTTGCTAAAATACTCTTTTGCGAAAATATTCTTTTTCAAAATCTCTTTAATGACTGAAAGTTTCTAAAAATGAACTTTGGTAAACGTGATGTGCTTCTCCTTCACTTTACTGTGAATTGGTGAAACAATTTTGGAGGTGCAAACAAATCATTCCTGTCACCCTCCTCACAGCAAGATTTGGAATCTCAGGAGTCAGAATGTGTTGCACATCAACCTTCAACAATTTATTTGAGGATTAAGAGTTAGTATCAGTGTATGAAGTGAAGTCTCCTTTTTGGCTGAACTTTTTCATGTTTTACAGTTTTCATGTAGAAACTGTTCTGTATTTTACAGACATTTTGAAAAATCTAGGATTCTGAAATAACTTATTTTCCTTGATAGGAAGACCTGTAAATTAATCTATGAATAAACAAACCAAAGAGATCAAGATAATAGAATAGGCCTCTGTAAATCTTTTTTCACTTGCCAGCAAGACAAATAAAGATTTTTTCCTTTTCTCCAAAACCGTCAGACTCAAATTTGTGAACTTTTCTTCTACTGACTAGCACTTGATACTGTTAAAGCAATTAATGAAATCAACTACATGTGTACCAAAGGCAAGGACTGTTCTGCATAGTTCATAGGATCATAGAATAGTTAGGGTTGGAAAGGAGCTTATGATCATCTAATTCCAACCCTCATGACATGAGCAGGACACCTCACACTAAACCATGCCACTCAAGGCTTCCTCCAACCTGGCCTTGAACACTGCCAGGGATGGAGCATTCACAATGTACTTGGGCAACCCGTTCCAGTGCCTCACCACCCTCACAGGAAAGAATTTCTTCCTTATATCCAATCTAAACCTCCCCTGTTTATGTTTGAACCCATTACCCCTTGTCCTGTCACTACAGTCCCTAATGAAGAGTCCCTCCCCAGCATCCCTATAGGCCCCCTTCAGATACTGGAAGGCTGCTATGAGGTCTCCATGCAGACTTCTCTTCCGCAGGCTAAACAGTCCCAACTTTCCCAGCATGTTCCAGTTCCCTGATCATCCTCATGGCCCTCCTATGGACTTGTTCCAACAGCTCCATGTCCTTTTTATGTTGAGCAAACCAGAACTGCACACAATACTGCAGGTGAGGTCTCATGAGAGCAGAGTAGAGGGGCAGAATCACCTCCCTAGACCTGCTGGTCACGCTCGTTTTGATGCAGTCCAGGATACGATTGGCTTTTTGGGCTGCGAGTGCACACTGCAGTCGGCTCATGTTCATTTTCTCATCGACCACCACCCCCAAGTCCTTCTCCACACGCTTGCTCTGAATCTCCTCTTTGCCCAACCTGTAGCTGTGCCTGGGATTGCTCTGACCCAGGTGTAGGACCTTGCACATGGCATGGTTAAACTTCATGAGGTTGGCATCAGCACACCTCACAAGCGTGTCAAGATCCTCTCTGGACGGCATTCCCTCCATCCAGCGTATCCACCGAACCACACAGCTTGGTGTCATCGGCAAACTTGCTGAGGGCGCACTCAATCCCACTGTCCATGTCAGCGACAAAGATGTTGAACAAGACCGGTCCCAACACCAGTCCCTGAGGGACACCACTCGTCACTGGCCTCCAGCTGGTCACTGAGCCAATGACCACAACTCTTTGCGTTTGGCCATCCAACCAGTTCTTTATCCCCCGAGTGGTCCACCTATCAAATTGATGTCTCTCCAAGTTAGAGACAAGGATGTCGTGTGGGACAGTGTCGAACATTTAGTTGTTAGAGCACAGTCTGTAACCATAAGAAAAAAAAAAAATTGAATTATTTCATATCTCTGGTATATGTTCAAAACTTAAACCATGCTAATAACTATAGATAACTTACTGATACCCAGTATGTACTTTTTCAAAGTAACCCTGCAGCTTTGAACTATTTCAAAACACAAGTTTAATATGTACAGCATAGGGACTGGTGAGTATCAGAAGGGCTCTTTCAGTGAAAGACAAACTGCTCATATCTTCCCTTTGGAAAACTCAGTGGAATCCAAAACACATCCAGCTTCAGTGAGTAATTCCCCTGAAGCTAATGGCTTTATTGACAATTGCAATTCCAATCAGTTCTCCTGGCTTATTTGAAATGGCTCATATAAGCCCAGTGTAATAGACACACTTAAATTGAAAATGTCCCAGCTGTGTAATAGCTTAGGCAAATACTCATGTACCCAGTAGCCATATTTTAAACAGGAAACAGGAGAAGGCATTCAGCATCACTAGTTTTAAAGGATTATGCTCTGAGCAAAATCCATGTAAGAGTTAAATGCTTGTGGAAAGAAGGAAAAGTAAGGCTCAAGTCAATCTCAAGCACTGTTATTAAAAGTTGGCAACAGGTAGCTCAGGGTCTTTCCTGTTCATTTGGATATGAACTTTCACAAAAGTAAGAAGTCACTGACGTAAGAGTTCAACAGACTGACCTTTGTCTATTTTCACGTCACTTTGTACTGTGGAAAATAAGTGAGGCTCTCCCATTATTCGTACAGTCAGGCCTATACAACACATTAACTCAGAGGTATTCTTAACTTGCTATTATTCTTTTAAATTCATTTTTTGCTTTCTTTATGACATATTTTGCTATCTGCTAAGAGTAGATTTATTATCATGGGTCATGATGTCAATACGAAAAAATCTGCAGTAAAAAAATCCTCGTTAAACTATTAGAGTTCAGCACACATGGAAGTAATTAAATTCAGAGAATGACTGGTCAGATTCCACCAGCTTCCTCCTGTCACTTGTATTCATCAATCTAAAGACCAAATCCCAATTTAGAATCTCTGACGTTCCAGCTCAGGGCTGTGAATTGAGAATTCATCTCAAAACCCTGACAGTGAAGCTGGGCTCTTTCAAAGCACCACAGATTTGGAAGACACATGGCTGTTTTGAACAATGTTTGTGTATTTCTTGCTGGGAAAAATGAGAAATGGCATGCATAAGCTGTTAAATAAGCAGTTCAATCTTGAAGGAAATGGGTGTGTGTAAATAAAAAATAATTACCTATTGCTCAGTCACCTGTTCTTAGATCAAATTTTAATATATAAAAACAACAAAAAAAAAAAGCAAAGACTGGCACAAATCCCAATTTTTTCCAAAATTTCCTCACAAACTACATTTCCTAATGTCTACAACTCCAGTTTTCCATGGGTTTTTTTCCCTTTTGTTAGCTGACTGGAATATTTATTTATGTATCATAAACCTTGAGGGAAAAATAGTAGAAGAATGAACAGTTATTTCCATGCATAAACTAGAGATGATTTCACAAATAATAAAAAATATGCTGCTTTCCATAATTTGAAATTGCATAACTCTGCAAATATTTCTAAAACTAACCATATTACATGGAGTCAATTAGGAAGAGAAATGCAAGAAAGTAATTTGCCTTGCCTAGAATGACCCACCAGGTAAGACCAAGTGTATGGGAAGAGATCTTACCCCCTGACCCAACTTGGTCTCCACTTAAACATGCTTCTTGCTTTGTACTCATACATATGGATTGGGATTTGCTGCTGTGATGACTTTGGCCTTCAGCTGTGCCAAAAGGAACAGTCTGTACTTTGTCTTCATGTGCTAAAACAGCCTTCTCGGGGCTATCCCTGAACCTTCTTGGTGGTTACTGTTCTGCTTTATTGCATATGTCATGCTCAGATGTGGACAGAGTTACAGAAACAGTAATTTTCTTGTTATCAGAAGATTACTCCTATTCACATTTACCAGCAATTCCACTGGAGAAGACAGGATTAAAATTTCCCATTTCTTTCAGTACTTTCTTCACAAATTAAAATCTTTTACTGCTGCAAACTGGCAGTCAGACATCTGGCCTGCATATTTCTGTGGCCTCAGTTATAGTCTTTGGCAATGAATTTCATTGTTAACCGTTACAAATCAACAAGAAATAAGAGGAATATCAAAAAGGCTAGAGAATTTTTCTGGAGAAGGAAGTGCTGGGTAAAAAGAAAGGACTAACAGAAGCTGAGAAACAGAAAATGAGGAGAGAAGGAAAAAACACCCAAACCTACCCCACAAAAAAGACAATACTCCTCACCGTGAACGTGAATGGAGATACATGTTCCCCTTGCTTAGTAACACTACTAATGAGAAATGTAGACAATAATATGAATCACAACACAAAGAAGCAAGCTACCAAACAGCAGTATCAGTTACATAAGGTCTGGGACTCTGTACATCACAATCCTTCATTAACATTACACTGACATCCTCTACTTTTAGGACATTTCTAACTGTACATTCACTCTCCCTAGTCTTGAGGCTGATGTGATTTGCCTCCCATTTCTGAATGCATTTATTTCATATCACCCAAAGTAAGTGAGCATGCAAAATTTAGTGCCATATCCTGGATCTGGAATCCATTTTGGCAATTTTTACAAATTCAAATGTGAAAACAGCAATTGTGCCACTTGCATGAACAAAGATCATATGCAATTTCAAGACATGCAGCCAGAAATGCTCTGAGAGGCTATAGGCGCATCACGTTTTCTTTCTAACTTCTAATTTTCAAAAAAGAGCATAATGGCAAAGCCAAGTGAGCAAATTAAGGCATTAGGGGTGCTGTGAGAAAGCAAAAGATGGAAGAATCTTCCCTTACAGAGAGAATATCTGTAAATCATGTGCTACTCCCCCTTCTGAGAATCACACCCTGATTCCTTTTTAACTATACTGGAAATCATCCAGTCTATCTTGCACAAATCTCATTGCTTTTCCTCAATTTTTTGTGTGTACCCCTCCCCCCACCCCCTTTTTTTTTTTTGTTGTTGGGGGTTTATTGTTGGGTTTTATTTTGTTGTTGGTTGGTTCTTTGGGATTTTGTTTGTTTGTTTGTTTTGTTTTCTTTCATTTTTATTTTCATCTAAACACAACTGAGACTAATGTTCAGGATTTTTTAATTTTTTTTCCCCCAGGGAGATTTCCATTAGAGAAAACAAAACCAGCAACTGCTAGGCTATTACTGAGCCAGTCAGCTAACATGCAGCTCTTGAATAAATGTGAAGTCTATTTTAAGAAAAATAAATATTTAAATCTGAAGTTTCTTTTGAAATTTATATTTTGTATCAAATATTCCAAAACTTATGCATCAGAGAACTTCCATCAAAGCTGGAAGTGTTTATGCAGCTTTGTTGGAAAGACAAATTAGGTATGTTCATGTAGCTTTTTATTTTTTAAAACATCATTAATCTCAAAATATTTGGCAAGCTTTAATCAAAAATCAATTAAAGGCTTACAAGATTTTCCCCAGTTTTAGAAGTGAAGAGAAACAAATACTTTGTTACAGATTAAGGTATACATATAGATTAAGTCATAGCTAGGATCTGAACTCAGAAAACTTGATCTTATTTCCCCATTTTTTCCACTGCTGCCTATGGAACTTTGCAATATTTGGAGGTTGGTTTTGGCTGACTATTAATGGGTGGTGACACCTGTACTTAAAGGGGACCATTTTTTTTAACTAGATCACAAAGAAGAGGGACTGTTTCTTGTAAACTACATAATGTTCTATCAGAATCACTTTTTCCTCAAGAAAAATTCCTTTTTGGTATACTGAATGGGTGAAATGAAATGTCAAGCTCATCTACTCTTCAATATGTATCCTTGTGCTACAGCAGCGTGAGCAAAAAGCTGAAGGCTTACTGACAGCAATATAATCTCCCTAATACTGAGACTGATCTAGTCTGCAGAGAAAGGGCTGTCTGTGGTGCATACAAATGAAGCAGCAGTGCATCTGGAAAGGTTACAGTGAGTCTGATCTGTCTGTCAGCAAAGGAGTGAGATTGTTCACCAAATATCACAGCCTTCAGCTTAAGAAACCATGTACAAGAGGCAAAAAGAAGATAACATGAAGGATATTATCCTTCATGGATGCCAGTGAGACGCTCTTCATCAGAGACTGTAGTGGTAGGGTAAGGGGTAATGAGTTTAAACTTAAACAGACAAAGTTCAAGTTGGATATAAGGAAGAAGTTCTTTACTGTGAGGTGGCGAAGCACTGGAATGGGTTGCCCAAAGAAGTGGTAAATGCTTCATTCATGGCACTGTTCAAGGCCAGGCTGGACAGAGCCTTGGGTGACATGGTCTAGCGTGAGGCGACCCTGCCCATAGCAGGGGGGTTGGAAGTAGATGATCTTAAGGTTCTCTCCAATCCTAGCCATTCTATGATTCTGTGATTCTAAGAGTGAAGAATCAACTATGTTTTCCATGCATGCCCTGATTAAAACACAATAGGAGACCACTCAAAATTCAGTGAATAGACAAGACAGTCAAGACTGATAGTCAAGGGCACCGCCAAGAAACTTTTTGCCTTCATCCTGATTCTGCCAGGATTGTGAGAAGCAGCGTGAAACCACAGAATGTTCAACTATTCCGCATATGATTCTTTTTCCTGTTGTTGATAGGAATCATGAAATGCTTCTTGAAGGAATTACAAAGCTTATCCATTTGTCTTCATGTTTATCGAAGTGGTTGTAGCCAACAAACTAGTAGTAGATTCTGAGGAATTTCTTAGCATATTTAGAAACTCTTTAAAAGCCTAATTCTTTACAACCTATATGCAAAATATACTTAGTAGGGACTTTACATATTTTATTTTACTCTTTTTTTCAATTACCTTAATGCTTTTTCAATAATTTAACGTTTTAAAAAATATATCTTTATCTTTTTCACATAAAGAAATGAGGAAAAGATAAGCAAGTGCATATAATGACTGCAAAATCATCTGGTGCCTACCAGGTCAGTGCTAAAAAAATGGATTTGATCCCACATGTAAGTCAAACAGATGAACTTCTGTGCCTGGCTTGGAAAACTTTAACAAATAATAGACCAGTGTTGCAATTTTCTGACCACTCTGTAGCAGGAAAGATTCTCAGAGGAAGATCCTGTGGATTTCTCCACTGCTTTTGTTATGCCCTGGCATATGACTGATGACAAATTAAACATGGAATGACTGATGTCACTGAGTACAAAACCATAATTTTTCCTCAAACACTACACTAGGTGTTTCCCCAAATAGTCTTTGTCCATAGGTAGTGACACGATAAAAAAAGGATAATAAACAAGCAATGCAAAATTGTAATATACTCACTGGCTAATTTGGGAACTGAAGCAGGTTTCCAAACATAAAGTATAAATTCACAGGCACTTACAGTGATATGTGAACACCATTTCAGAGTTATACAGATTTTTATCTAGAGACAATTAACTGTGCCAGGGACTGGTCACTGCTACCAGCCCTAAGGAAGATGCTGAATGGGCAGTTACAGCTGACCAGACAACTGGGGTGCTCCCTGCTACATGGAGCAGTAGTTCCCAACTTCCTGGCCTGTTCTTCCTATAGTACCTAATGAAGCAATCCATTCAGCTCTCGTATCCATATTTTCTCAGGATAAGAGAGCACAGCAAAGGCAGAGTATAGTAGGCAGCATGAGTCTGGTGATATGGCTTATGGACTTAAATATGCATGATAGTGAGGAAAAGAAAGCTGAAGCAAGCTTTTGCTTGGATCTGCAAGTACAGCAGTGCTGCTTGCAGACACCTGCTGTTACCTGAGAAAACTAAACTTGCAATGCATTTTCCTTGTAATGAAAAATGCATTCTCTTACTCATGAGATATTTTCATTGTTACAAGACAGAAGTGGGCTGTAGTAGGTATAGGGTTGCAAGCTCTCAAGAGGCCTCCAATGAGAACCAAAAATGTTTGTCACCCAGTGCACATAAGATACTCTCTCCTAATAGCTAGGCACTAAGTATAGTTTTCAGCTCTCAAACACTGAACATCAAATGTTTTTAACAGGCATATAAGAAGTGCCCCGTCTGTAACTGCCTTTCAACTTACTGATCATGACCCAGAACTCATTGTTGCAAACCATGATGTAAATGCAACAGTAAAAGAATGGGGGCATGCTGCAGTTCCCTGTAAATGGCATCCTTTTCCCACAGTGATTTCCTATTTATGAGACAAAAGCATTTATGACTTTAGGCAAGAAAGGTTTAGGGAATGACAGGTGGAATCCCAATAAACATGAACAGCAGAAATCAGACTGGAAATTTTTCTGTTATGCTTTCTCCTGGATTCACCACCCTTGTCTTAGTCCACCTGCACAAGTTGTGTGTGAATTTTTATTATATTCAGACTTTTGGTTCAGGGAGTGTCATGTAGCAGAATTTGCACTTGCCATCCCCTTTCCAGGTCTGATTTTCTGGTCTTTTATGTACAATTGGACCCTCATTGCCTCCAGAGAAGTGTTTATGAGAGATTGTGGCTTCTGGCAATGCTTTCACCGGATACTTTTTTTTCTGGTTTTCTTTGTTATTCAAAGTCTTGCATGACAAGATAATCAAGAAAAAACAAAAACCACTGAAACTCCAGAGGGAATTATTGTTATTTGGATGTCTATTGGTTTCAGAAGGTTTTCTATGTATGTCTTCATTATACTTGTTGAATCACTTCTTTATGTTATATTTTTTCTTGTTTCTATACAAACAATACATTTCTCTGAGTTTGTCTTGATACAAAGTAATGAAGAAGTTCACATTGTTGACATTAAATTATTGAAATTGTTTTGTTCAACCTTGGTTTGTGTATTTTGTGAAGTTTAAAAGCCAAAGCAAGCTTTAACCTGTACTGCATTCGCATTATTGTAAAGATATCTTCACAAAAAATTATAAAAGTTGCTTGTTCCTGCCTGCTGTTACTGATGACTAAGTTCCTGCACATATATATGTATACACACACACATATATATACATACACATATATATACACACTGTGCTTTTATACCAACACAATATTGTTTATAGTTTCAAAGGCAGAATAATCTAATTAATTTTTCCCAATGTGCAAATACTTTAGGGTAGTTTTGTTCAACAGTCAAGTAACTGAGTCAATACTTGAAAAAGAAGCAAAATAAAATATTATAGAGGATAAACATATATGTTAAAGACAATATCCAAAATTCTAACTCAGGCAAAATTTCTGATCTGAGTGAATTATGCTTAGGATTTTAAAGATTTCATTTTGAGACCCTGTGCAAAGTTATTTTGAAATCAAAGAACAGAAAAGCCTAAAAGTGTTAGCCCGATATTTCATAAAAGAATCAGGTGCTGACTCCATGGAAATAATTTATTGCTTTACCCAGACAAAGGGTCTTGAATTTAATATTGACTGGGAGTCTTGAATTTAGTATTGACTGGGGTCTTGTCCTGAGATCAGGTAAATTATCTTGAGAATATTGACTTTATTGTCATAATGTAAATTTGCCCTCATAAAAATTGAGTCATCACCTACAAATCTACTTAATGCTGTACCAAATCTTTGCTAAAGGGATAATAATTAAAATATTTGAATTCAACAGGAATCATTAATTTCCTGCAATAAAAGGCTGTTAGTATGCCTTCAGTTTTCACATAACTTGTTTTTCTTTATGACTCTGTTCTCCCTGAAAATTAGTCTAAATTCAGACATTGGACTACATGCCAACATCTCAGTTAACCAATAATCTGCCTTTAATGATAAACAAAAGAAAATCTACGTTTCCCTTTTTTTCAGCAATTTAGTAGTGCATTTAATTGGGTTATAACACACTCCGTAAATTGTACTGCTAGCTGAATTTTGTTCACTTAGGGTTAAGGTTAGTAAACACCTTTCCTGCTTGTAACTCTGCTGTATATAGAATACAGCAGATTTACAAGAAGTCAGCTTTTGCTGCTCCAACAGTGCTAGCCAACTTGCACTTCACACTACATGACAAGGTGCAGCTGAGCTCCCTACAAGTTTTATCCCCAACAGGGGGGCCTTGAGGCATCCCAAATATTGCATTATATGTCTACACTGTTAGTTACTCATGGCTTTTCCAAATGTTGAGCAAGCAGGCTAAATTTACCCTTTCTAAGGCAGAATTCTAATTGGGATTTAGTTAACTTTTCTTGTGTAATCTACTTCTTTTCAAGAAGTCTTTCTGTAACTGCAGTGGCAGCTAACAGTACATAATGACTCAACATGGTACTGCACAGATGACTCATTAGATCTGCTAAGTCCATCAAGGTAATGCACATTATCTCTTTCATCTTCTCACCTGATGAAAGACAAATCACTCCCTTATTTTCAATCACCTGAATCTGTAACTCACAACAGTAAATGCTTCTTTATTCTGAATTATTTTGTTGCCAAATATATACTTGCTACTTCAAATCTCACTATGTCCTTCTCTGTGATCACTCATGTATCATCTTGCCTCATTTCATACAGAGGAAATACATTTTTGAGAAAATAAATGCCAAAAATTATCTTCAGAGAGAAAAAAAAAAAACAAACAAACCAAACCCAAAACTAAAAGCTACATGGTACCTACATGAATTGCAGATGCATTTGCAGTATAAGTACTCTTCAACAAGTGTAACATGGATGAAAAGAAAATAACATTTACATTGGTCTTTTCCTGGGTGAAGAGCAAAGTAATCCAGTCACTCACAGGGTAGCCTGTAGACTTATAGCCTAACAACAAGGGCTCTGGAATGATCGTGGATGGTATGTTTTATTTTCAGCTGATGCTGTCAAGATAGCACATACTTTGAGTTTTTATCACCTTCTGGACAACTGTCTGACGTAGGTGGATTCTTAGACTTTTTGGATTTAGGACAGGAAAACACATTTATAGAATAAAAGTAAACTTTAAAGTTAAGTTTTAAAATTAAGGTTCATTTAGTATCTAGCAAAATGTGCTAGCAGAAAAAGGGAAGGTAGTCGCACTTAGTTTTCAGAGCTTCTAGGTATATCAGCAGATACTCAATTTAATGCTGAACAAGAAAACAAAGCTGTCTCACACAAAATCTCAAGCAAAAAGCCACATTTACTTCTGGAGATATCTTAAGCTTATCTGGCATTTAGCACAGAGAAAGGAAAGTTTTTGGGTGGAAGGAGTCGGTACTGTCTTTCTCTGTTTCAGCATGGTGCAGTAAGCCCTGAGACTGCCTTCCAGAGGCAACCCTCTGGCAAACTACCCGCTGCAAACACCTTCTCAGCGCATCAGACTGGGCTGCAGCATACTGCCCCTGATCAGATATTTGTCCATACTCTTTGGGGCACCTAAAACTGGTAGTTATGATGAAACCTAAATTCAAGAGATTGATGAGAAACTCAGACCACTGGTTATATATGGTTGACAGATCCTAGGAATAAGTCCTGCTTCTGAGGAAATGAAGTAACCATCTCAAAAATAAGCATTTAATGTTAGACTTTTCTGGTCAGTGTAGAGAGAGAAGTGTTCCTTCCTTCCTATTGGGGCAGGTGACCTGCTATTTGAAAATATGTATCACATTCCATAGATTAGAGAAAAATTCTAGAAGACTGAAATCTCAGATTTGCTATTGGCTAAATTTCAATGTGGTAATTCCTGTTCTAAACTTATTGAAAAATTTGCACTTCTTTATTTTCTGTTCTTTGCTGATTGATTTGAATTATTGATTTTATTTCATTTAATAACATATTTGATACAAATAGAGTGAACTGATGTTCCCTTTAAAATACAACAGCTTTGCCATTACTTTTAGTGGCGACAGGTTTTTATTTGTATCTTAGATCCACATTCGGTAAGGGAAATAGTACTTTTGTGCTACCAAAGCTAACATGCCCCTTGGCTTCTCATTCGTTATTTAATCAGTGAATGTTTTTTATTATAACAGTGTTTGCCATTTACAAAACATTTAGAAACTTCCTAAATTATCTTTAATAATGTTACTCCTGTTATTCTATTTATGTGTAATTTGGGATACTAATAAGTGAATTAGCACTATAAAGAAGCTGTCAATGGGGAATTTAGATGACAATTATATAGATTCAGTGCTATAAAAAGTTTGGAGAACATCTTACACAAATGCACATTTGTATGTGCAGCTGCCAGTATAATAAACCAAGGACTCTGTTAATTATTTTTCCAGTCTCATTAAAGAACACAAATACTTATTTTATCAACAAAATTGCCAGATAATTCAGAACACACAGGTAGACTGAAAACAAGGCAGAATTAATTACTTTGACTTCAGAAGTACATCTGGCTCAATATGCTGTGAGCCAACCAAGAAATTCATTGCGTAACCAGTGTTGGTTCTTACTGAACTTGCTATCAAACAGCCTCAGTGCTGTATTACCACTTATTTCATAGAGACGCATGCATATAAGATCTCACATACATAATGTAAGAAGATCCTGATGTCTGTCAGAGGACTTGTAGTTGGGTCTGATTACTGAGTGGACAGATAAATATTGGGCTCAGCTCAGCATCCATCAGTATCATTCCACTACTAAAGGAAATGGCTCTATTGCCAACACTCACATACAAAAGCATTTGCATGAATTAGGATTTATTCACATAAACACAGGGTGAAGGACTGGGTTATGATCTGCTAGATATTTTTTATGCATAGTTTGCTAAGGAGATCATAAACTGTTGGAGTTTCACATCACACTTTAGTAGCTTAAAAGCTGAAAGTCTAATTTTAGCTTATCACCAGTGCGGTTTTGGCAGTCATAGGATCATAGAATCACAGAACACTTAGGGTTGGAAAGGACCTGAGGATCATCTAGTTCCAACCCCCTGCCATGGGGTTGACACAAAACCATGTCACCCAATGCTTCGTCCAACCTGGCCTTGAACACTGCCAGGGATGGAGCATTCACGATGTCCTTGGGCAACCCATTCCAGCACCTCACCACCCTAACAGGAAAGAATTTCTTCCTTGTATCCAATCTAAACTTCCTCCATTTAAGTTTGAGCCCGTTACCCCTTCTCCTGTCATTACAGTCCCTAATGAAGAGTCCCTCCACAGCATCCTTGTAGGCCCCCTTCAGATACCAGAAGGCTGATATGAGATCTCCACGCAGCCTTCTCTTCCCCAGGCTCAACAGCCCCAACTCTCTCAGCCTGTCTTCATATGGGAGATGCTCCAGTCCCCTGATCATCCTCATGGCCCTCCTATGGACTTGTTCCAACAGCTCCATGTCCTTTTTATGTTGAGGACACCAGAACTGCACACAATACTGCAGGTGAGGTCTCATGAGAGCAGAGTAGAGGGTCAGGATCACCTCCTTTGACCTGCTGGTCATGCTCCTTTTGATGCAGCCCAGGATATGGTTGGCTTTCTGGGCTGCGAGCGCACACTGCAGTTGGCTCATCTTCATGTTCTCATCGACCACCACCCCCAAGTCCTTTCCCGCAGGGCTGCTCTGAATCTCCTCTTTGCCCAACCTGTAACTGTGCCTGGGATTGCTCTGACCCAGGTGTAGGACCTTGCACTTGGCATGGTTAAACTTCATGAGGTTGGCATCAGCCCACCTCACAAGCGTGTCAGGGTCCCTCTGGATGCCATTCCCTCCATCCAGTGTATCCACCGAACCACATAGCTTGGTGTCATCAGCAAACTTGGTGAGGGTGCACTCAATCCCACTGTCCATGTCAGCGACAAAGATGTTGAACAAGACCAGTCCCAACACCGACCCCTGAGGGACACCACTCGTCACTGGCCTCCAGCCTGACACTGAGCCAATGACCACAACTCTTCGCGTGTGGCCATCCAACCAGTTCTTTATCCACCGAGTGGTCCATCTATCAAATTGATGTCTCTGCAATTTAGAGACAAGGATGTTGTATGGGACAGTGTCGAACGCTTTGCACAAGTCCAGGTAGATGATGTCAACTGCTCTACCCCTGTCCATCAGTTTCGTAGCCCCATTGTAGAAGGCCACCAAATTGGTCAGGCAGGATTTCTCCCTAATGAAGCCATGCTGGCTGCCACCAAGCACCTTGTTTTTTTCATGTGCCTTAGCATGCCTTCCAGGAGAATCTGCTCCAAGATTTTGCCAGGCACAGAGGGGAGACTGATTGGTCTGTAGTTCCCTGCGTCATCCATTTTCACCTTCTTGAAAACGGGGGTTATATTTCCCTTTTCCAGTCTTCGGGAACTTCACCTGATTGCCATGATCTCTCAATTATGATCCCCGCGTCATCCATTTTCCCTTTCTTGAATACGGGGGTTATATTTCCCTTTTCCAGTCTTCCGGAACTTCACCTGATTGCCATGATCTCTCAATTATGATGGACAGTGGCTTAGCAACTTCACTTGCCAGCTCCTTCAGGACCCATGGATGGATTTCATCAGGTCCCATGGACTTGTGCATGTTCAGGTTCTTAAGATGTTCTCCTACAGTGGGCTCAAGGTCTTAATTCTCAAAGTCCCTGCATCTGCCTTCCAAGACTTGGTTGATGTGGTCAGAGCATTTGCCAGTGAAGACTGAGGCAAAGATGTCATTCAGAACCTCAGCTTTCTTCAAATCCAGGCTTGGCAGTTCTCCTGTTAGCTTCTGGGGAGGGCCCACGTTGTCCCTAGTCTGTCTTTTATTTGCAATGTACCTATATAATCTCTTCCTGCTATTTTTCACAATCCTAGACAAGTTTAATTCTAACTGGGCTTTGATTTTGTGTATTTTTTTGTGATATATGTTTGCTTATGGTGGGCACTTTCACTTAATTTTGCATATAAAATTTATATTCTTTTCAGAGAAAAATAGAGAAAGTAGATGATATTTGATTTTGATGTTGCTGACATACAAATCATATAATCCAATTATGTAATTCTGACCTGGGTCTCGTTGGTGAGTGTGGAAAATAAGTAAATCTCTAGACTTAATATTATACAGAGATATTTCATGAAGCACAGTATTTATTTCATTTTGAAACAATGGGGCAGTAGATATCATTAATGCATCTGAATATATTGAAGTAAGTCAGGTTGAATTAAGGATGAAAAAAGAACTGTTTCTGTTCCACTGCCAGTATGTTTAGTGATCCTGGACACACAGAGTGACCAACTCTGACCTGACAATTTCCATTTATGATTGAATGTATTTGATAATTATTAATGCTGACCTCTGCAGCAGTGAGGTTTCCTCTTTCATTAGATGGGATTTTATTCTCACCAAAACATACAACAGTAGGTTTTGGCAATTTTCTTTCTTACTTCTAGATGTGATAAGACAACTGTATTATTTCTAGTATTTCACTTACTGAGGATATGTACTTACACAGTATGTGCAAACACACCTGCCAGTCATTCCATAAAACTTCACAGCAAGAAGCAAGGAAAGCAACAAGCAGCAGATGGCTAAAAGCCCAGAGATTCAGAAAAACCTAAATTGGCAGAGATTTTGACATTCACTGGCTATCTATTTTATAAATATTCGTTGGACAGCTGATACACTCTCCAGACATTAAACTCTGCTATTTGGTTTTATATTTTTGCCTAAATGAGATTTGAATCTGTTAGGGTTGTGGTATTAACAAAAATATCCTGAGAGTGCCACCTCTCTAAAATGGTTACTATTTTTTTACCTGTTTTTCTTGTGTGAAAATACTCTGAATGACTGGATAGATGTTAGCAATAGGAAACTATTTTTATTAAAACAGGCAGGCTATGTAAGTGTGCAATGTCATGACATGCAGATAAACTCCACAACTCGTTAAAGTTGTAAAGTAGGTATGCTTTATTCAGCGCTGAGGCACATGGGGGATAGCTCCTCCAAAGGCATGCACACCTCAGAGTAGTTTCCCCTTTACATTTATTCTCTAAAGTTATACATATGCATGAGGTTGAACAACACGTCTATACATATTCATGTCCTATCCCTGAGTTTAGAAGTCCTTTGCATCTGCGCAGTGCCCCCTAGTGGTCATGGGTGAGGGTCTCAAGATGAAGTAAATGAGCCTTCCTCACGCCTGAACTTTTCACCTCTAGTTGTTACGCATGCTCCCTGGAGGCTTGGTCATTGTCCAAAGCACAGAGCCAATTTCAGCCGGTCTAGGCAAACAAAGGAGGGGCATCAAGTCATGGTCCCTATCTTTTAACAATAGCTATGTTTTTATATCTTATTTTAGCATACATGGCCAGTACGATAAGCATGAACAAGTAGTAACATTGTTAAGCAAGCAGCTTGACCTACCCCCTTGTACATTGCAAGTACAATAAGCATGAGCAAGCAGTAACACTGTTAAGCAAGCAGCTTGACCTACCCACCCGTACATTGATTAACCCTTTGCATCAGTTATAGAAGATAAAAATACCCCAGCTTTTGGTCTGTGGCCCTGTAATTTCCTCTAATCAAAGGTAAAAAATGGTCAAACTGCTCTTTCATACTACTGCTTAGAATAAAGTTAGAATGNATTGTTAAGCAAGCAGCTTGACCTACCCACCCGTACATTGATTAACCCTTTGCATCAGTTATAGAAGATAAAAATACCCCAGCTTTTGGTCTGTGGCCCTGTAATTTCCTCTAATCAAAGGTAAAAAATGGTCAAACTGCTCTTTCATACTACTGCTTAGAATAAAGTTAGAATGTTAATACTGTTAGAATAATAATACTGTTAGAATGAAATATATCTATGCACAATGAAGAGTTGCTCCAGCAAGATCAGACCAACCATCCTTTGACATCCACACAGTGCTGTGGTGCTGGAAGTAGTGTTTGTAAATTTTTCTGAGGCTGTCCTGGGTTCAGCAGTTGCAGTCAGTTTTTCTTCTCTTTAGTAGCTGGTGTTTTGA
>NDXB01021228.1:0-30863 GCA_002631895.1 Agapornis roseicollis
CTCCATGTCCTTTTTATGTTGAGGACACCAGAACTGCACACAATGTTCCAAGTGAGGTCTCACAAGAGCAGAGTAGAGGGGCTGGATCACCTCCTTCAACCTGCTGGTCACGCTCCTTTTGATGCAGCCCAGGATACGGTTGCTTTCTGGGCTGCAAGCGCACACTGAAGCCGGCTCATGTTCATTTTCTCATCGACCACCACCCCCAAGTCCTTCTCTGCAGGGCTGCTCTGAATCTCTTCTTTGCCCTAGAAACAGCCATTTTCAGGTCTAGCATTTCCAGGATGCTTTTCATGTGGTCACTGAGGTCAGTGGGATGGTTAATGAAAAAAAATACTTGTCAGTATATTTAAATATCAGAAAAAAGGATCTTTACTTGTAAATTTTTATTCCTATTTACCTTCCATTGCTAAATGTGTACTTACACTGTTGGCATCCTGCATGTGATCAGAAAATAAAAAACCACTAGTGCTGTCAATCCAGGTAGACATTCATGTTTTACAGCTAATGAAAAAAAGTCTGCCTTCTATTTATATTTTGGGCTGCTGATTAGGGTTATAACTTCATGGCAAATGAAAGGTATCTCCTTTCTTCAGATTAAAGTACTGCTGTCTGTTTAACACTCAGAATCATTCTACAACAATTTTAATGAAAATATCTGAGTCTTAGTAGATATGGCGAAGAGTATTGCTAGTCTGAGTGTGTTTTTACTCATTCTTTTTCCATTACCACGTGTACTAACTGACATTCATTTGTAGTACTTCAGATGAGCTCTCTACATGCTGTATAACTATTAATATCCAACGCAGGGTGAAAGAAGGAGCAAAACCACGGGGCTTAGAGTTTCTCTAAAATCCTATATATCTTTGCTTGTTCAACACAGGGATGGCAGAACTTTTACTAAACCAACTGTGTCTGGAAACTTCAGTTTTGTGTATACAGAATCTTAGAAGTAGAAAAGCTGACATATTTCCAATCTGTGGCAGGCAGTGGCTGGACAGAAGACACAGACCAGACAAATAAAAGCTCCATTCATCACTTAGATCCCAGAGTACAAAGTGACTGTGCTGAACGCTCAGAATAAACGGTGTCTGGCCTATTCTCCACACAGCACTTCATTGCTTCTGCAGGGAAGGGTTCATCTGATTTCATTAGTGTCTTGCTCAGATTTCATGTTCCGCAGCAGGGAGAAATGTTTGGCTTTCTTTGTGTGTTTGTGTATACATCTCTGTGTGTTCTTTACACACATTGCTGCTCATCACTGATATCTCAGCATCCTTTAGTAATGCTTTATATTCCTCAGGGAACAGCATAAAGTGATGCAGAGCATTTCCACATCAGCCCCAGGAATTAAATTCCCAAGCAAGTGCTCCCAAGAACGTATGTACCTTTATATACTGGAGGACTGTATTCCTGAGGATAAGGCTGATGAAAAATTACATTGTGTGCAAGACAAGGGTGTTTTATGCCTAATAAAATAACAACATATGTCTGAAAATCCATGTCTTACTGATTTTGGGAGTCCAGTCTTTCTGACTTAAGCATATATTTGAGTCAGAGCCACAGCCTAGAACTGCTTGCTACTTCTACAAGTTCAAATGCCACCTCTAGAGCAGAATTCAGGACCCAGCACACACTTCACCCCTTGGCACAGACCTTGCATGGTTGGGCACTGACTAATCCCATTGCATGCTCACTCACTCTTTTGGGTGAAAAGAGCCTTGCATCTTTTTTGCATTGGGGATGGGAGCTTGATTGTCAGCTCCCACCAGGCTTCTTGTCATGTCTGGTTTCCTCTAGACAGAAGCCTGCAGGTCAAGTAAAGCCCAAGCCCTTGCCATCTTTCATTCACATCCTCACCTGCACCTAAGGAGAGGAGGACAAAGTCAGGACCTCACAGAGGGGTGCACATTGGTGCTGCTGGAGATGCAGAGTGAAACAACTGTGTTTTCTTTTATGTTAACAGAATGCTCTTGAGTTTGTATTAGCCCCGTTGTTCACTTCTCTAGGCCCCGCACTGTGTGAAACCCAAACTGCACTGTTGACAGCAGCTGGAAGAAGTGGGAGACCCTGCCAGACTTTCCTCATGGCTGCTGAGGAGACCCTTTGCTCATACTCAGCACTAACTAGGCAGAGGGTGTCACCCTCTTTCTCTGGAGAGCGGAAGTCTAAGAGATGTGCCCACTAGCACTTTGCTCTCTGGGCAGGAGCAGCACCTGCAGTCCTTCAGGCGTCTCTTGCCCTGCCTTCCTCCCATCCCACATGTTGGAGAGCAGCTGTGGCCTGGGTGAGGCCTCAGCTTTGGAGGCTGTTGTGCACTGGAGTTGATTTCATCCAGTGACACTGCATTTGTACATGGTTTGTTATTTTCAGTCACACTCCATTTTTAATCTAGACTGCCAGACTCATCTCTAGGCATAGGATTCCTTCTGGAAACAGGCCATTATGAAAATGGACACCATTTTATTCCTTTGGAAAGCTGCATTTTGTCTCTCATACTGTGGTGTGTGATTGTGGCATGATCCTGACATCCTCATAGCAAAGGCAGAGCTGAAAAGCTTTATGCTGAAAATCTTAGATAAAAGGATGCCGTTGCTGATGTGTAGTCAAACGTGACAATCAGATTAGAGTATCGTTTGCTAGCTCCCAAAACAAAATTTAACATCTCCTATTGAAACTGAAAGAAAAAAGATGTGATAATAAAAATAGCAGACCAAACAAAGCTAGACAGGCACAAATGATATTTATTACTAAGAGCTTTTAGGTGTCTGAGGAAACACAGTCAATAAACTAAGTCCCTTTCAAACTAACATTAACAATTAATAAAATGGCCTTTTTGTTTTTTTCAGATAAGAGCTATACCAAAGGAAATAATGTAAAATGCATGGGAAGTCTTTAATTAATATCCCTAACCACTATCTTCCCAGAGAGACAATAGAGATGTTGGGCATCTGTATTAACTAATTGGGAAAAAATATCTGCTTGGTTAAATAGGTGTAATCAAAAGTAATATTTTAAGGTCTGCTTTTAAAGTCCTTTTGTTGTTTTAAAAAAACTTATCTGTGACAAGTTTTCCACTGAATAGACCACTAGTTTGTTTGACAAAAATATCTAAACAAAAAGTACCCAAGAGATCCAGAATGGATGAATCTAGGACAGAATATAGTCAATAACAGGAAAATCTACCTTAAGACAATTAACCAGAATCCACATATGGAAGACAAATCAAGTGGAGCTTTCTTCGGGAGATGAGACTCTTCCTGTCAGAAACATGCTTTATTCCACTTGGCATCCTCAACTGTTTCCATCTTCATTAAAAAAAAAAGAATAAAAAAGTCAAGAACCTCCTCTAAGATTTGACAATTAGCTTGTAATTAAAGGCCAGTTTTAGGATCATGTTTAAATCAGGTTGGCTCAGCCCATAAACTTAAATGTTTTATCAGTGGTCCAGCCACAAAAATATTGGCTGCTCTGGGTAAAATTAATCTAATTTGACCCCTTCAGTTTCATGTAAGGTGCATCATGCTTTGTCATATTTGGCTTCTGGTAAAGCACCACCAGCACACTGTTCCACCTCAAAATGCTGCCTGCGATTCAAGGATTCTTCCCTAAAGAATGAGTGACATAAACCCTCCATGAGGTGAAATATAGAGCCCTGCAGATTTAGACAGAAGCTGGTGGTTCTGGTGACATTTCTGACTGTTAATGGTGGAGCTGGGTGTGAAGGAAGACCTTGTGTTCTCACTCAGTGCCACTGGCACATGGTACTGATACTCTCACAGCTGTACATAAGGTTTCTTGCCCTGCCTGTAAAACATCTGGGAATACTGACACCTCTCCCCTCCTGCATTTTTCCCTTCTCCTCCTACCCAAAATCCCAATCCCCTCAAAACAACAACCAAAGAAATTTACCATTACATCAAAAAAGAAAACTAGTAGCAGGTACTTGCTTCTGAAGTCTCTAAAACATGAGAAGTAGGATAAATGCTACATTATTGCTCAGTAGCAATTAATTCTGGTGTTTCTTAGGCTTCTAACTTCAAGTAGTTCTCTGCAAGAACGTGCACATAAAGATTCCAATGATCTTACTCTGGGAAATGGTGCTTGCTGCTATTCTTTCTCCTCATTGGAAGCAATAAATTCCCTGAGAGAGAAAAAGTTGATCTGAGTTGAATTTGTACTCTATTCCAGTTATTCTCCTAAAGGATAATAGTGCTGTAGGCACTATGATTTCGTGCAGCTGTGGTACTGTGGTACCTTCTTGGTGGATGCCAAATCTTGTCTTTATAAAAAGCTTTATTGCTGGTGTCAGAAAATATCATAGCCATTGCTTCAACCATTGAATGCAAAGTGAAATTCTCCTTTGATGGTCTGTGTGCTGTAACATAAACCAACACGAAGTGCTCTAACAGAATATAGAAATATTCTCATGTTTTCCTTGGAAGCGTTATTACTCTTCTGTAAAGAAAATCTCTTCCCTGCTCACTGGCAAATTGGCTTACCACTTCCTTTTCCACATATTTTTCCACATCCATTGAATGGAGGACAAACTAGTGATTCAACTATTCAGCTGTCTTAGATACTCGTGTAGTGAGTTTTATGGTTTGAATACTGTTGACCAAGGAAAAATGGTGAAGTTTGCAAAGCCAAATATTCTGTTCAGTTTGTGAAAATTTAATCTGGCTTGCACAGTTTTTCAAAACACAGTGTTTATTATGTTTTATTCTCCAGAATTCTACCACACATGTTATTTGCAGAAAATGAACTTGATCTGAAGCCAAATTATAATGCTGCAATGAAGGAGCTTGTTACTTACAAGACAGCTACACCATGAGCAGCAGAAACTGCTGAGAATGAGGAAGGCAACTCTAATAAAAGGAAGAACAGTTTCACATTGGTGTTTTCTGGAAAATTGTTTCCCTTCACAGGAATGCTCAGAACACAAATAAATCAAGGTGAATGTATCCCTCAAGTATAATGAAGATGGGTATGGGAGAAAAGTCTGATAAAAATATAAAAATACCTCTTCCAAGCAGGGTTTGCACAATATGTAGCAAAGTTCAATAAAACATAAACTTGAGCAACGAGAAGAACAATATGGAAGAGCTGCTTCTTACGAACAGCCTGCATTCTCTGTGTCCAGTGCTTCATAGTTCCCACTAAGAAGCATAGCAGGCAATTAAATAAAACTGCACCATTATATGTATGCACAGGGGAGCAAATGGAGCAAAATTACAATTCCACTTCTTCCACAGTTCCAGAATTTCTTAATGTCTGAATATAATCTTGCAAATGTAAGAGTCTTCTTTCAACAATCTCTGTGTGCAATATATGTATCTGATTCTTTCATCTTACTGAGATTTAAGGAGATACTTACTTTTGAATCCTTGTAGTTCAAATATTTGTTTTGTTTTGTTTTTTTATTTTTCTGTGAAATAGGAGGAGCTGAAGCATAGCATTGACAGTGTTAGGTGTTATGGAGCATTTAACACTAAAATGGAAAATAATAAGAAATGATAATTTTGGGAGATCTTGCAAACACTACATACATTAGATATACGAATTTACAGGAAAAATCAAGAATTAAAATAAACAGAATTATGTTAGAATAAATGACTCTGTAAGTAAGCATTTAAACAAACAAAATATACTGAATCGTTTTCAAATGAAGGACCAGTGGGAATGCTAGTGAAGCCACTGATTCAGAGACCTAGATGGAAATCTTTTTATGAATTGTTCAATAACATTTCAGATGGATCTCTGAAGGGGGTTACATGCCATGTTTTCAGTCTGGATCATAGAATCATAGAATAGTTAGGGTTGGAAAGGACCTTAAGATCATCCAGTTCCAACTCCCCTGCCATAAGCAGGAACACCTCACACTAAACCATGTCACCCAAGGCTTCATTCAACCTGGCCTTGAACACTGCCAGGGATGGAGCATGCTTTATAAAATGATAAGAATAGGATTTTTAGTTAATTTCAGTATTTCATCACACCTACAGATTAATATGGGTATAACTTTTAATGTGGCATTTTTAATTATTAAAAAATTAGAAAACCAGATGGAATTACAAAACAGCAACAGAATACTTAATTAACTTTTGCCTACTGGGATAAATAGAACATACCACAGAATATATCAAAGCAGACACCAATGAGACACTACACATCCTTCAGTATGCAGGAGGTTTTCTCTTCAGATACCTGTTCTTATCAGACATAAACATATGTCTATCAGTCTTATTAAATAAACTCATTGTGTTATAATCCATAGCATATAACATCATGAGTAAAAATTAAAAGTACACTGTAATGCTTGCTATTTATCTGCCACCAAATTGTGAGGTGAACAGAGTGACAAAAAAAAGCTATTATTTTATGGAGTGTGAAATTTAAGTTAGTTGTAAGCACTAAGAAACATCCTTCAGCTACAAAAAGTAATCAAACTATCAGATTGTAAAATTGGTGTTGTGTTTGTCTAATCATGTTACAAACACTGTCAACTCCATTGCATGATATATATTACATACATGGGTAAAAATAGAGAAGACATGAGTAAATCAGCCAAAGTGAAGACCCGTAAACAAATACTAAGGTGTCTTCATTACTTATGTGAAATATCCCTTCAACTTATTGTAGAACTGTGTTGATTTCTGTGAATTTCTTAGTATATTTTGCCAAGATGTGCTCTGGAATTAAAATTATTTCAAACAGTATTACAGCACTCTTCAAATGGAAGCTCTACAATTGCTTCATTTGGCCAATGATGACATCCAAGATTCCTAGAAAAACTACTTGCACACCAAATACATGTCTAAGCGATGTGCACTGATACCTTTTTATTTAATAAAAATGAGTGTCACCGGATATATATGTGCATACATTTGGTTATTGCTTTTGGAATTAACAGCCTGCAATTTAATCCCAGCCTATTAGAAGCAGGGCTCAGCAGACCCACACAAATTGAAATGAACACTTGCCACAGACTCTTCACCTGGCTGCAAGACAATATGTTAGTATCTTCAGATTAATATTGGTTAGGTTTTGAACAGTTTGAATTGCACTCTAGATACTTTAAAACAGATGAAAAGTGTGTTACCCAAAATAAAAGAATACAGAAAATACAATATTGTATTATTTACTGAACAAAATAACAAGTAAAAATAGTTTGTTTTTGTTTTGTTTTTGTATTTTTTGAAACAGCATTAAGTAATGAAATTTAGACCATACAAGCATCAACAAGAAATGTAAATAACTGTACTATTAAGGTGGTATCTACAACTTTTTTTAACTGCTTGAGATCTGAAACTTCAAATGTTGTATACCTCACTTAAAAATGATACAAATGCCTTGTACAGTATGTAAAAAATTTGACAGTTGATGACTAGAATGAAATGTACATACAATACCTGAACTTAAAATCTTAATAGCTTAGGCCCAGATCATTTAAGTATTTAGGTTCCCATTCCTCATGGAATATCTAGGTCTCAGTGTGTATCAACCCCTTCCATGAAAGGAGTAAGTGCTTTTGATGGTGTGAATTTATAGTCTTGTCTTTCCCTCTACAGGGAGAGGAAAGGGTCTATATTAAAGAAAGAATAGTTCCAATAGGCAGAAACGTTATGGTACTGCAACTACATAAACCACCTTCTCTACACGACATAAAAATATTCTAACATTAAGGAATATTTTACAACTCAGTGGAAATATGCAATAATGCAAACCATTTCCTTTGTCTGGATGACAAAAATGCAGTCTTAACAGTCACAAGAGCCCGCCTTGTGTTAGCTATAAAAAAAAATATATTTTTATATATATTTATGCAACTACTATGTGCATTAAACAAAATTACTGTATGAATCAGCAGGGTTCAATAACACTTGTATCTAAATTTCTGGAAGGGGTGCACTGAAGTCTGTGGTGCTTCTCAGTAAGGACTCACACTGAAGTGTTGAAGGATAGAAACACATTTGTTTAAAATCTTATTTTTCATATCACATTGCCTAAGAAATGGTCCATAAGATCTCTGGCAGCTAAAAGGATCTGTTGCCTTTACTTCAGCGTACTGCTCGGGAATGAAAGATATCCCTTGAAACAAACCTGAAAATTAAGTTTTAGTGAACACTGAAACTGAAAATCAGCCCCATTTCATTGTGAACTCCCACAAAATAATTTTGCCATTGTGAAAATTCTCTTTCATCTTCATTTCTTACCAATTTCAATACCATGAGTTGTTTAGAAGGCTAGTAATCAGCAATGTACAAGAAACATTGTACTACCTCTGGAAAACATACACTGTGACTTGTGAGTTAGGTGAACAGGTTAATTTAGATTTGAAAAGAGAGTGTAGTTCGCATCCACTTATAGAAGTATTGGAAAACTCATTTTTTTTTTATTCTGTACCTGCATTGAGATACCATTCTTAATAACCTGCGAAGACTGATCGGTGATCTTTGCACTGAAAGGGTACAGATTTGTCACTCAGTCTTTGAGATACCAGAGAAGAACACTTGAACCAAAGGGCAATACCCTTGTGCACCAAAGCTTTATTGTAGTTTTGATTACTGTGCATCCCCATACCTAAAGCCAATAACATGGCACTTGTGCCATAGTTCTGATACCGTAGGTGTCCACTGACAAGTGTTCAGCATGAACCATTGTGTCTCAGTCCACTAACAAAAACTACTGTGCAGTGGTAGTCTGGTATCTTAGATTTTCTTCCTGGACAAAGCTTATCCAAAATCTTTGTTCTATCAGGCTACAGCAGCTTAGGGCTCCTTTTCTTTAAAGAGAGGCAAAGTAAATGTCTTACACCTGTAGGCCAGTACTGGTGTTCTGTCCTAGAAATTTTAGCACTGCTCTGATACGATGAACCCTTCTTTTTCTCCAACTGGTTCCACTTCAGCATAGGCAGGATGTCCAGACCCTCTTCTGAATTTCATTGCTGGCCATCTGCTTGGGCGTCGCTGTAACAACAGCAAGAAAATAAACTTTCAGACAATGAAGAAATTATTAATAAATATCTTTAAGCACACTCTGCGATTTTGATCTCTTATGCTAAACCCCACTCTGTGTAATTGATACAGAAATGGAGAAGTGCAGTTCAGCAGCAACAAGTCAGAGCAATTAATCCTTTTTTCTAAATTTGTAAATGATGGCTGTTCTCAAAGACATATAAAGTAATTGCCACTAGTCTTAGCAATGAAGATAATAGGTCCTGCCAAAAACTGTTGATCAGTGGATTTGTGAATTCTGTCATATAAAGAACAGCTGATCCACCACCCCCTAAAGGATCTCTCCACTGCTCTTCCATCCTGGTTCTGCACAGGAGAATGTGTAGCAGTTGAAACAAACTGTACTTAAAAAAAATATTTAGAACAAAATTCTGGCATGCTTATGCAGGACTGACAAAATACTGACTTTTTATTTCAAGTGCCATAATTTCTACTTCATTAGTTTACTTTGATGTTTCAAACAGAAGCAACATTTTTGTTTAAACTTTTACAAACTTTAGGTAAATTGGTCTCTAGAAGTCCTGACCAATTTTCACTAGGATCTTTGGTGCCTGCTTTAAAAACAGCTAATAGAGAAAAGAAACAGATCTTTTCTAGGGTAGATAGAAAAAATTTCCTGTATGATTATGATGCCTCTGGGCAGGAAAAGTATTTTGAAAGTCCTGTATTTTCAAACTAATTCATAACTGGGAAGGCTCAGACTTTTGGTGACCAAGCTGAGATTCTGCAAAGGGAACAGTTTCCAGGAAAGCAGAAAAAACTTCTTAAAGTTAGTTAGAAAAGGAAGCTCTCCTAAAATGATTATTCTCTACTGAAAACTTTATATTCCAAATATACTGATACTTATTTCTTTAATGACAACAGCTATGATCTGCTTGGAGGGAGGGTTACAAGATATAGCAAGATTTATAGAAACATTGCAGGAAAATGAAAGGAGAAACAATGAAGATAAGTTACAGCCTATTTTTGCATTGACAGTTCAAATTCAAAATAATCTTACTTTATCATCTTTCTTCTGAAAATAAACACTGCATTTGATTTTCTGTCCCCTTAATACACCGTTTTGATTGCCTTCAGATCACTAAGGATTTTTCATGCTGCTGAGGAGTGGTTTTGGGGACCACGGAGCCATGACATTATGATGGGATTGTTATAGAACCATAGAATCATAGAATAGTTAGGGTTGGAAAGGACCTTAAGATCATCTAGTTCCAACCCCCTGCCATAAGCAGGGACACCTCACACTAAACCATGCCACCCAAAGCTTCATCCAGCCTGGCCTTGAACATTGCCAGGGATGGAGAACTCACAACTTCCGTGGGCAACCCATTGTTGGATAACAGCCACTAAAGAAATCTTGGGGCACCATGGAATCTAGTTACCAACAAACCACACAGGTGTATGCAGGTACAGCACAAAGTCTTCTTCAGTGATCACTGTCAGGAAGATAAAAGCAATTGGTTCCTTTTTCTCCCATTGCAGGATCTGGCTACTTTCGAGGTGTCCAGAGTTAAATTCTGTTTGGCAGGTTATTTTAAATTCCAGGCCTTTTGATTCATCACCTTCCTATAAAGTAGGAAGGCAGAACACTGTCCTCTTTAATGGATGTCTTTTCCTAATAAGAACTTAAGTCTATTCAAAATTTTGAGACCTTTCTCTACTAAAGCTTGATTCGGAGTGGTTTCAAAATTAAGAAGGACAGTTCAGTTACTGCTAAAGAAAAAGGGACATATTCTGTTCTCAGATTCAGTAAAATAAATCAAGAATAATTCAATTAAATGTAAAGGATTTATTTTACACTGGTATAAATGAGAAAAGAATTTGATTGAGAGGTCTCTAATGAAAAGAGAAAATAAAAAACCACTGGAAAACTAGTAGGAAAAAATAATTAAAGACAGTCTCAAACGGCAGTGGATAAGGATGAGCTGCATTTTAATCTATTAAGATGATCCTTAATTTCATTTTAAGATGTAGCCACGACTTGTTACTACTTCCTTGTTATGTTGCTGTTAGAAACTAAGTGTATAATTTTTTTGGCTACTCTTTTTAATTGGCCTTTCCAGATGATGAAATATGGAACAGATGTGTATCAGTTCTAATGATATGATGCCATATAGCATAAACATCAGCCGTTGTCCCAAAGATAAACCAACGGATTTGAAGGTCAACATCAAATATTACAGTTACAGCTTTCTGTGGCTTCTTGTCATGCCTGAGGTAAGATTTTCCATTCCTAGTGATAGTCTGTTTAATTTCAACCTCTTTGTGTGCACGTAGATAATGTAAGTGGCTGCCAGCCTTAAAATAGAGCACTAACAAGCTAACAATTCATTGACCTGTGTATCAACCCCTAAAGAGCTGTAGTGATATCACACTTTTAATTGGTAAAACCAAAAGTAACTTAATTGATACAGGGAGATAAAAAGCTTTTTGAGTTGGTGAAGCAGCTCAAGAAACGTTTAATGCAATCTTCCCCTTCATTCTCTGAGAAGCAGAGTAATAAGAAGACACAAAAAGGTCTACCCTCCAACCAACCAACCAACCCCAACCCCAAATGCCAAAACCTGACCAATAATACAGGCAGGAAGCAAGCTGGATATTTTTCATGCAATTTAACGGGAAAAAAAACCCAACAAACATTTCTTCCTCTGGAATTAGAACTTTTAGAGGAAATCCTCTGATGCGTGTCTGGAGAGTTGCAACTTCTGCTTCCTTTCGGTGTAATACAAAGTGGTAAAACATGGACTGAATCTTCCTTGGAGTCATTATTTTAAGGAAATAAGGTGAGGGAAAAGCACCTGTGACCTTACATGACCAGGATGCAGAAGATATACATAAGGATGCAGAAAAATAATTTGTGATACACATTAAAAAAAAAAGTTCCAATTTGAAGATCAATTAAGATAAAATGAAAGAAACTAGCAGTTGAATAATCCATGGAAAGTAAGATCTAACTTTCATGTTTCTTACCTTGTGCCTGTTTACACCACTGTTGGTGGTTGTGCAGGCTATTTGACTTCCTACAGCAATACTAAGTCTAATATAAGTATTTTTAACCAGATCTTGAAGTAGAGGCAGAATGGATGTTATTTGTGTTACTCCTGTGAAAAGAAAAGGAGGGGATTCCACCTATGATTACTAAAGGGTGGAGGCTGGAATATCTTCTCACTGTTGTTACACAGAAAGGTCTCCAGATGTGTTTTTGTCATTGACTAGTTTCTTCTTCTGACATATTTCAACATGAGGGAATTTTAAGCCTTATAGGTCCTATTTTATCCATCAAAATGGCCTGATCTCATTAAGACATGTTAAAAAAAGAAAGGTTTAATATGTATCTGAGAGCACTTCATTAAATATTTTCTAAACTCCCCTCAGCTGGTATGATGCGAACATGGTTTCCAGTACTATTTAGGTCACTAGCTTTAGACAGTATTATTTGCTGAACAGTAACTCTTCTGAATAACAGAGAAAAAAGTGGCTCAGGTTGAAACCTACAAGCAAGTTTCAGATAGATTTGGCTATATTGGTTGTATTTGACATAGAAATTTCTAGTAAACTTGATCTTATTGAAAGGGAGGAAATAGCGAAGAACCCATCAGTTTTTACATTATAAGCCTGTGTTAACTGTCTAGAGATCATTTAAAGTGAAGCCATTTATTTTCTAATGACAGCAAGGCTCCTACCTATTATGAGCTATCAGATCACCAGTGATGCAACTAGAAAATAGGAATGGAACTGTTTGCTATAAACTAAACAGTTGCTATAAACTAAAATTCAGTAACAATTATGTATTTCTACACTGACTTGCAGATAAAAAAACCAATCAGTGTCTCAAATTAATACTATCTTGAAAACAAAGGAAGTGATCAGCTCAGAATTCCAGTGAAAAAGCTGGTACAAAATCAATTCAAGATTTTTAATGGAGTTTAAAAATATCTGGAAAGAATAAACTGAGTACACATAAATGAGAAATAAAATCTACTTTATACGTGACACAGAAAAATAAATTGTAAGGCATAAAGAATATACAAGATCAATCACAGGAGAACAGGCAGCTGCATAAAGTTGCTTTGAAAATTGTATTTGAAGATTGATGCCTTGCTCTTGAAGAGATTCTTGTGCTGACAATATACACTATGTCTAAAATTTATGCCAGTTAACGCTTTTCACCTGAGATGGTAATTAATTAAAAATCAATTGTAATAATGTGTATTTTATTAGCTGCAGTAATCCTGAGCACTTACATTCTGTTTCATATATCTGCATTAACACAAGGTCCTGTCAGGAATTGACAGGAGGAACTTGGCGACATGGACTACTTATTTGATATTCTTACATCCTATCCTCGTCCTATCCTTCATTCAGTACAGAAAAATGGCATAAGCATGATTTTGTACACATCTGCAATGTCAGAAGAGCAGTGAAAACATAATGAAAAAGATGTCCCTCTGTTGCCTCCCCAGCCCTGACCATTACACATTTCCCACCTACACATTTCATTCTGAAAATTGTCTAAAATATTGTTAACTGTTCCTTTGGATATTTCAATCAGCATAAAATCCCAAAGTGCTTGTGTATGGATCAACTCTTCATTCCTATTCAGCAGCAAATCTGAACAGCAGATTTCACCAAGACACGCAGTCTATTTCCAAATTGAGTTTACATGAGTATAGATAATTTAATTAGCATAAAAAGGTCAATCTTTCAGTCTTGAAATACTCTCCAAAGCTCCCTCGCGAGCCTGATTTCCCACTAAACTACACAAAAGCTGAAGTTACTGAATATTTTTTAGGCTGAATGCTCTGATGCAGCTTTATCTCCTCTACCCATTGATTATTTTCCTGAATTTAAAAACTTGGAAATCTTTTAGAGGTCTGTTTCACTGCTTCTACTGAAAGCTGCATCTTACATTTCCATTGATGGCAAGTTGTCTAATTTGAGGGCACAATGACATTAAAGTCTGTTTACAAGCTCTATTCTTCAACTGCACTTTGCCAACAAGGCCTCTTTAACTCTCTTAACTGGAAATACATATGTACAGAGCTATCCAAATCCTGGATCAATTGACAAAACCTCAGAAAAAATTGTAATGACTTACTCAAATTGATTAAGAAAAGCAGAAAAAGCTATAGTAAGGTCAATTACTAAGTGGACATATGTTAACCTGATACCATCAAGACCCAGTAGGCTAAGACACTTGTCCCCTTGTCTCATGACAAGGAAAGATCTTTCTGTTACCAAGTATCTTGGCCATAACTTGCATTTTTGTGCTCAAAGTTATCTGAAATATTGCTTAGGCAGTTATAATTTGTGATCTGTATTTAATCTTTTCTAGAAGCACACCCGATTTATTTGGCAAATCACAGTCAGAAATGGATGAAGCTTCAAATAACTGTACTTCTGATACGTATTTCCAGGAATAAAAAGAAAAAGATCAATTGCCTGACACCATGTTAATCTAATATTTTGAAGAAACTGTTCTGAAATAACAATTGCTTTAGACTTGAGATTCTGTAGGATCATTTATTTTTCTTTTTGATAGAAGTGCTTGTTTAAAGTATCTCTTTGTGATTTAAACCAATTCTTGTTATAGCAATGTTTCTGCAGTCTTAGGTTCATCTAAGTAGCTGTCTTCTGACAGACAAGAAACAGAATGCCTCCTTCCTCCCCACCTTTGACTTTTATTGTCAGTGTTGATTATTTATTTTAGTGCTTCTGCCTTGTGGCTGATGTGGGTTTCCCTTGCTCAGCTGCTGGTCCCTGCTGAACTGGATAAGCTTTGGAAAAAATAACTTTACTATCAGTACAAGGCAATGACAGCACGATCAATGGCAATGCCC
Source organism: Agapornis roseicollis (assembly GCA_002631895.1). Lineage (NCBI taxonomy): Eukaryota > Metazoa > Chordata > Aves > Psittaciformes > Psittacidae > Agapornis > Agapornis roseicollis. The sequence goes on from NDXB01021228.1 coordinate 14,858, forward strand.
TAAATGCCAGGACACTGCAAGACTTTGAAAGAAGAGAAGAATCGTTCTTTTCTTTTTAGTCATCATCATCATGAAACACAATTCAGCTCAGGCTTCTGGACAAAATCAAATTGATGACCACATCAAACCTACTTCAAACTAAACATACAATCCCCTGTAAAATTTGTATAGATAATAAAACAATGGGCCATGTCCCAGAAGAAAGCAGCAGAGCTGTGTGAGCATCATCACCTGTCTAAGATAGCTGAGGATCTCTTTGATTCCTTCTTTCTTTTCCATTCTGTCTCTTACTTCTCATTTGTTCAAAGATGTACACTGTATTTGTGATTTAATGCAAAAACCCGAAAATAGTGCATGGAGAACAGGGCTGGATTAAATGCTGGCTTTTATTTATGAAGTGCTGCTATGTTCAGAGATGTATAAGAATAAGGCAGAAATAAGTATTAATTCCCTGAGCTCTGAAACACTAAAAACTATATCCAGCTTTTTTTTTTTTTTACTATTTTCTCCTTTTATTTCCTTGCACTAAGCAGACAGCAGAAGGTCAAAATCTGAAGCTCTACTGAAGGTTTGTGTGCCAATGAATGTTTCTAGATACTGAAATATAATCCCCTGTACAGCTCAATTGTTAGGAGAATTTCCAACAATTAGTGCTTTCTCAGACCACATCAGCCAGAGCTCAGAATTTGGGAACCATCTTCAGTCCATGCTATGTCACCTTATTGTGAGATTAAGAAGAGTTAAATGACAGGAATGCAGATCCTTCCATGCTGGTTGATATTTACACTAAAAAAAAGTCCCAGGCTTATTTAATTTACTGGTAAAGAAATAATTCAAGTTAAATCACGAAGAGTCGAGGTGCATCCCCCAGGCTCTAATCATGCACTATTTTTATTTACTGAAGATTTGCAGCTGCTTACTCCTTCCTCCTCCTCTTTTTCCCCAAAGTCACTCCCTGGCTCCATAGCACCGGTTCAACTATGTGGCCATTTGAAAATATCCAGCTTAAACATCCAAAATGAAGTAAACCAAACACTAAAAAAGACATAGGTTTGTGCATGTGTGTGTTTAAGTGTACATGCATATTTCTAAGCAGCTGAATCAGCACAACAGAGCTCTGGAAGACTTCCAAGGAGGGTGGTAACATGAAGGCAAAAGCTGTGACCTTTAAAATGGGAGCTTAACTTGAAAGAATGATAACTTTTAACCACAAACACCCACACTGCTCTTCAGCATGTGACATACTAACTACTATTAAGACATACACTGTGACTATTAAGAAATATATAGCCTTATATCTTGTCTTTACAGCTTCAGAGTTGATATGTGTTTAATAACACAGATTTGGTTTTGTACCTATAGTTGAATACAAGAGTTTCAGACTGCATGCCTGAGGTTAAGATGGTCCCAATTTGCAGTGTTAGTTTAGACTCCTCAAAATCCCCTACCCATGGAGATCTGCCAGAGAAGAATTTTACTCTGCTGTTGTCAAGTCTTACATAAGCATGTTTGGCAATGGTATCACTGTGTCCAGCTGTGAAAAGACATCACAACATCAGACTCCCTGCCTTCATACTGGCCAGAAATTCCTCTGCTGTCTTCTCAGCTGTGACCAGATCATGTTGCCTTTGCTCCCCAAAGGGAGAGCACTGGCATGATAACTGAGGTAAGTTTCAAACATTAAAAGGACCTTGGACCAACACATAAATAAGAAAGGTAACAAAACCACAAAAAGAAAAGCATGCACATGAAAACTTCTTGCAGCATGTGCAACCCTTCTGACCACAGATAACTACAGACAAGCAAAATATATCTGTGTAAAAATGGTCTGCCTTATGCCTTGCTTTTTGACTTGCTAAATGTTCCCTGGGCATTAATTGCTCTCAGTGCCAAAGAGCACACACTAAAGCAAATCAATAAGGTTTAAAAATATTAAGAAACAAAGGACATGAAGAAAAAAAAGGGAAGAAATAAAACCTAAAATATTACTAAAACTGCTATTTGGCCCCAACTTATTGAATTTTGAACAAATCCATATGACTCACTTGGGAATTTATTTATTTACATTCAGCTCCAGATATCTGTATCACTTTTGCTATGATCTGTATCGCAGGCATGCAATCCACTCTACCACCAGGGCATCATGCTTGGCCACTAAACCTCAAATCCTGAATGCAAGTATACTACACACGTTAGTGAATAAATTCATTACTTTTTAGTTGTGGAATAGCTAGTGTGTACCTCTATAACTGGATTTCTGATCTAAACTTCTGCTTTGTTGAAAAAGACATGAAGAACACTATTTGACATGTATGCTACTTTTCAAAAATCAGCGCAAGTGAGTTCAAAGTATATTCAAGAGACACAGGGCTCATGAAGGTAACCGTACATGTGTACCTTGATTCAAAAGGGAAACTTGCCACCAACAAAATCAAATTCAAGGGAGAGAAATACCACACAGATAACCATAAATCAATAAATAAACAACCAAAGCATGCAACATTTCTTCTGTCACTATGCAAGCTAATCTTTAGTAAACATTTACTCTCAGTTTTTAGGAAGAGCCTACATTCACTGGACTTTTGACTGAAAACTCCCTTAACTTTAGAAGCTGATAATTCATTCTGTCTTTAGGTCAACAGAGAAGTGTCCAACTTAAGCAATGAAACACATGTTGAATAGTGTGGGGACTGAAAGAAACAGGAAAACATTTCATTTTCCTTTGAACTGTCTACACACTTAACAAAAAGGGGAAACTTTTTTGAAAAAGTACTGAACTATCTGGATGGCATTCTTTAAAATGATACACTATCATGGGCAAATTGAATAACATTGGCATTCAAGACTTCTCAAGCTGTTTGTTCAAAATAGCTATTTTTGTTGCAGGTAGGGCAGCTCATATGCATTGTGCTCAACAGCTATTAAAAAACCACACGAGGAAACATTTTCTTCAGACATTAAGGGTAAAAACCCCCATGGAATAATGTTACTCTGTTCTAAAGCAATAGTTGCTTTTAGAATAATGGCATTTTATTTACGACTTTGGTGTATTTCTTATTTAAACCAACTAGTGCATTCAGGATATCATTTAATGGTGCCCAGAAGTCTCACAAGGGGTTGCATACAGAAGTACACTGTACACTGGTGTGTACTTATGTACTTAAGTGTGGGTGTATTTATCCTTATCTGGGTGAGTTTACTACATGGCAAACATGAGAGGCATCACAAGTGGGCTTTAAGGTGTGCTATATGAAATCCAGAGTGAGGTGGCAAGTGAATACTGGGTGATATCTGCAGAGAACACAAGGGAAAAAGAGACTTAAGGCCTCAGATATGGGATCAATTTATTACACTTTTCTTTATTCAGTAACCAATCATGACTATAAACCAAATTGACTCAAAATTCCTTACATAGCCCTTAACCCTAAACTCCCAATGAAGTCTGTCTGAAAATGATGTTTTACCTATAAAACCATGACAGCATCCTAAAATCTTAGATGTAAAAAGAATTTTCTCTATTATTTATATTACAGTTTTGAATGAAAGCTATGTTTAATGACAATATGATGCCTTTATAAACTACCTTCTTTAAACACTAATGAAGCAAGTCCCATTATTTATTTTGCCCAGACATAGATATATATTAGCTACTGAGGATAGATAAACTGATGCAGATTTTAATTTGGCTGGAAGACTTGATGGCAGACTACAGTGTACTAGTAATTTTTTAGACAACTACATGAGGGAGCTGCCTGTCCATCTGTCACATCTTGTTTTAACTGTGCAACTTGCTTTATTAATCAAGAGACTCATGGAAAACAATATTATTTTCTGAAATATTTATATGCTTGTTCTCATTTCATAACCAAGCCCATGGCAACACTCTTGAGTTCTTTCTCATCAGATCCACATTTAGTTTGTTTCCCATAAATAAGGCAGTTTGTCTGCTATGGTATGTGGGGTACTATGTTACCTGTAACAGCTTACTCAAATATTTTTCAATTGCAAAAACACAATAAGGAATGCTTTTCTGTTAGTGACCTATTTATACCAGTTATGCCTCATTATATTTGTTATATTTCAGTTTCAAAATGCAAGCCTAAAAAGATACATTCTCCTCTGTATTTGAAACATGGACATTGTATATATTAGATGAATAAAAGAATATTGTACTCTTTATTTCCTGAATAGGTCAAAATACTTTTTTTCCCTTCAGAAATCAAATTGTTAAATTCCTTAAAAGCAGTTTTATTTCCAGAATGGATTACTTTATTCTGTTCTTCTACACTTATGATACTAAAAATGGCTTTAAAGATTAGAATTTGTGGAAATGTTCTGAAACACAGAGTAGTTTCTTTCTCCACCCTCTGTGGTTTTACCACTGCATCAGTGGTTTTGTCATTCACAGGGAAAGGCCACCTAGAACTTTTTTATAATCCCTGCTAAAATATTCACAAGTATCACAGCTTTCCTAATAACCAGAAGAGGATGTAGTTTATAACACATTTTACATAAATTTGATTTTGACTGACTTATGTCCTCCTGTCCTTATTAAATTATTTTAAACAGAAAGATTATGTTTTTTCTTTTTTGCCTAAAAGCCTATGTTGCTTGCTAAAAGACATCGTACGCTTTGACTGCATAGATTGATTAATGCCATCTGATGATTAAATTCAGTGGAATGGATTTAACAGAACTGATTAAGACACTAGTGCTGGCATGAGTATGGTATCAGTGAACAAAATAAATTAACATGTCATTACTACACTGAGAGCAAAAATAAATAAATAAATGTGTGTTTTAATTTGGTATTCTTCTCTCCTTAAAAAATGGTGTTGCCATGTACTTAGCTTTTCAGTCACATCATAACAGATAAGAAACTTGGTTTTAGTAGAGAGGAAGAATAGCAATTCAATCTGTGTGTTAAAAAAGAAAAGAAAAGGACAAATCTTTCTCTTTTGTACAAGGACTTCAGTGGAGGGTTTTTTGTCTATATCAATGGAGAAGTGGCTTGAAATTTTGCATAGACATGAAAGAATACTATTGATTTTATTATGTGGATGCTGTTCCCTGATGGTTAGTACAGCTATATCGTTTGAACCTGGAATACTGATAAACAATTCATTTTGATTTCTGTCACTACTATGGCATGTATGCCGTATGTTTATTATAATATGATTTTATATATAATAATTCTGTTCATGTTCATGTCTCACTTCAATTCACACTGCTGTCACAAAGAATGAATGTTTATATCTTCATGGCCCAGGCTTTTATTTAAGTAATCCCCAGATACATCCCTAGTAATGTTTCCAGTAGTTCTGCCTCTACGCTACTGCCTATTAGAAAGTGTCCAGGCTCTCAACAATAAGGGAGTACTCCAAGTGGGGGTTATGAACAGTCAGTGTTTTCTTTCACCTTTAGCAGGAGCACTGCTGAGTTGAAAAAACCCACAAGTAGGTGTAGGTATTCATACTTTTTTGTAAAATCAAACACCTATGCAAAATGTTCCCTTCTCATATTGTTGTGTACAGTGGAGCTGAGCTCACTGAGTGTCAGCATCTGATATGTAGATGTCTGCACCTAAGGTAGTTATCTGTATTTGAGGGAGAAAAATGATAATTTATTTAATTCAAAAGGAGATGGCACAAACACGTCTGTTTGATCATGATCTCAAAGAGTCTGTTCCTCTCTCCACTAGTAGAAAGAGCAAAAGGAGATAATATTAGATTTAGATGTTAAAATTAAGCAAAAATAATCTTTCCCACACTCTGAGTCAGTGTTAAAAGATTTATGCAAACAAATGTATGGAACAGCTAACACAGATTTCCAGCTAAGGCTCAGGTTTTCAGCTAAGTCAGGTCTTCTGAAGAATTAATAATGCAGAATTTTTATTCTACAGGAAAAAAATAGAAAAATATGTATGTCCCAAAATAAAATGCCAGTGCACATAAAAGCTAATGGAAACATGCTATCTTGAGAAAAATGAACGATAGGAAATAGAGGTGGACTGGTATCTGAGCTTTTTCTTTTAGATATATGCCCTGTGAAAAAACATTAAAAGTAACAGCAATGGTAGTTAAAGTAGCAGCTGAGTGACAAACATGCTTAGAACAAATCAGCATCACCTGCTAGGAGAGATCCATTTTTTAATGTTTATACTTTTACCACAAGAATACTTTGTAGATTTAGTTAAGAAAGTTCCATTCTGAACATCCAAATTATCCCAGCCAAATGACAGGACTAGTAAAGCATGTTATTTTTGTCTCTTACCTCTATAAAGAAGAGACTAGCTGCTGACGTTGGATGATGATACATATAAATGGTCACAAGGATGGCTGCAGCCACAATGAGGACCAGGACTAGAATGCCAACGATTAAGCCGGCATGAAGTGTTCCACCTTTCTTCTCTGCAGCACTGTCATCTGTGGAAGCTGCACAAATAGCACACTTATTAGCACAGTAACTTATGTTTTATCTGTACCATTTCACAAATGGAAATTGAGCATTTGCTTTTTCTGTTATGTCACTCATTTTCCACAGCCCAAGTTGGAAGAAGATATTAGATAGCTCTTTCCCACAGACAAATACTCTTATAATCTTAATGAACAAACGTTTCAAAATTTTTTACTAATTCTAACTCAATAAAAAAATTAATACCCTTTCTTTTGAATGTGATCTGTATATTCTGAAGTTCCTAATTATCTCCATACTGTGTTTTGCTTTGATTTTCTTACAAGGCTACTATAGTCGCCCTACATACAAAAGGTACTAATTTAATACATTTTGAATGCTGTATTTTTTTTCTCGAAAGGTTCACATTGAGACATGCTATAAAAGCTTGTAAGGTCTAAACACATTATGAAATCCTGATTCATTAACTTAGAGAGGGACTTTGAACTACCCTGTGCAGTTGAATCAGACAGCCAAAAGTGTAACAGATGGATGCTATATGACCCTGGAGTCTTCTAGTCTTGGTCTGAATGGAACACTCATCATACCAAAGTATTACAAAAGACCATCCATTTACTAAACTGACACCAAGAGGCCACTCATGCTATGCTCCCATCAGGAGAAAAGATGGTATCTGTTACACAAGAAACTTGTCAGCAGGGCTTTCAAGTAAGTGATGAAGCGTTTCAAAACCACTGCAAACCTTGCAGAAAAAGTATCTTAATAATTAGCCAACATCTCTAGAACTACTGTGATCAGGTGTAATTTCTACTTTGGACAACCTGGAATATTACAGCAAATACAAACATGGTGATAAGCAATGATTTTTCAGCATCCTCTTGAATAAAAGAAGTGCTGTTCTACCCACTACTGCAGGCAAAAGAGCGATTTAGAAGCCCTAGGTTTAAGATACGCCAGAGGACTACTGATCATTTAGCTTCACAAACATATCATTCTCCTAATATTCCAACTGCTTTCTGCCTTCCCGGCAATCCTTCAAATCACCTCCATGCCTTTCCCCATACAACACCTGCCTCTGGTCCTGCTTATGAGAAATTTTCTTTCAGTTCCACTTTAAAGTTTCCTCTCACCATGCTTGTTTGCCAAGCTGACTGCTTTTATTTCTGTGATCATCCTCTTTTGTTATGCCATCCCCCTGAACTATTTGTTTAGTTTTCTTAGAGTGGCATGATCTGTGAGGTCAGTGACTGTCCCTTTTATTTGTTCTTGGAAAACATCTATTGAGTTATGGATACCACTTCAAACAAGTTACTGTTATTGTTGTTAATAGTAACAACAACAACTGTGCATGCTTTATTACTATTCATCAGATTGTGAGTAGACCATTCCATGCTAATATTAAAAAAGAGAATTGGAAAATAACAGAAGAAAGGCTTATTGATCTAGGTAGTGTTAAATGCCTTGTATCAGGGGTAATAAAAGAAAACAAATGGTTAATCTCAGTGTACTAGCTCATGCATCCACATATGGCAGCACTTTTCTCACCAGATCAAGGAAGGCCGGCATGGCTTGTCACCCAGCGGATTGCATGGCACCATTGCAACAATAGGGAGAAAAGGAAAATGAAGATGCATTATCTTAGCCAAGAGATATTTCTAACTATTACATGGAAGTGAATCTACGGGGAAGTGAAAGGGTTCATGTACATTTCCCTTGCTTTGGCCCATATTTTCTCAATCATGAGTCAGGACAGCTGAAACCCTGCAATGATGCTCTACTCTTTCCCATGAAGTCAGTGTGATGGCTTGTGGAGTGGGAGCTGAGTAACAGACTCAGAGGATAAAGAAAAAGAATCTGATAATTTGAGAGGCTAAACTAGAATCTGAGAGGCATTAATGAATATAAGAAAAAATTGCAAGCATGCACCCACACACAGACACCACCTAAGCCTGAAGGTATTCACTGAAAAGTTCATAAGTGGCTGCGCACACAGGAACTTCAGTTTTAATTATGCTGACTGTGGACATAAAGTTGGAGCTTAGGTATGAACAGGATCCAAGAACCAGGCCTCTGCGTACCTAAATCCTACAAAGGATTTCTTAGCTTTCTTAAGGCTTAGTTCACACAGATATATGAATTTTAAAAAAAGAAAAGCAGTGTCAGCCCTACTTGATTGGGGGCTTTGGGGTCGCTGGTTTTTGTTTGTTTGTTTGGTTTGTTTGTTTTAGGATTTTTTTCGTTGTGTTTTGTTGGGGGTTTTTGTTTGGTTTTGGTTTGTTTTGTTTTTTTAAAACACAGTACATTCAGGGAAAATTTCCAGGCCATCCTTTACATTGCAGTGAAAAAAAGGAGATAGAAAGGAGATATTGCCTAGAATGTAGAAGGTCCATTTTCATTGTATTCCCACCCAAAGGGCACTTAAAATACTTAAGTTTTTTGTTGTAGAACTATGTAGCAAAGGGTGCAAGATTTACTCAGGAAGCAGGAAAGAAAGGTGTCCCTAAAAAAGGTTCCTCTAATCTTCAGTCAGCAGTCTTTTACTTGACATGGCTATTAATAATTTATTAAATGCCTATTCACTTCCAGCTGAGAGTAGATGAAAATATACAAGCTCCAATCTTAATTTCTGCTCATGCACTGTAATAATATTTAGCACTTGCACATATATTTCAAATAGCTAAACAAATGCAAATTAAGCACTTGAAAGGCCATCAGGAAAGGCCTGTTTTATTGTAGATTCTCTGGGTTGGGCTATTAATTCCCACTGATGAGCAATTAGTTCTGTGAGTCACCTCACTAAGAAGTAACTGTTCCCTAGAAGGGGTAGAGGATTCATAGTTTGTCTGTCTTATAATTGCCTTTTTGGCAGCTTCATACTCTCTACTCTTCCCTTCAATAGCACATTGGTGCACCATAAACTATTTTGTCACTTGTACACATTTTCATGTCAATTTTCACTAAATAAGTAATCTGTACTGTTACTATGTTATGGTTGAAGACAACATCATATTCTGCATATTAAAAAGCTGCTGGACTTCAGTTAAGGTCCTAACTACTCTGTAAACGACATTAAATTAATCTCCTTCAATCCAATATTTTCCCAGTGTTTAGCATCCAGCCTTGCAAATGAGAACAAAGTCCCTTCCAAATAACACAGGTGACAACTGCCTGGCCAGATTTCTACTAGTCTAGGGTAGAGCACTGCACGGACATTAGCGCAGTGATCAGAATGCCAAATGCAAAAATAATGACATACAAGAAAAGCTTTTCTTAAATGACAACAAGTGTAAGTAACTTGTAATTTCCATAATCGAAATTCAGTTCATTGACCCCAGGGCTCAAATACTCATGAGAAATTGATTTCACTCTCTTTGCACTGAGACATTTAACAGTGTTGTCAAGTTTGAAAATACTCTCTGCTGCAAAATCAACTGACAGTTCTTCTAAAAAGCCACCAAGGGAAATGGATGAAAAAAAAGGACTCTGAAACTTTCAGGTGCAGAAATTTTATTATCACAGCACATCTGCTGTTCCAGTCAAGGGTAAACCCATGGGAGGGTATTTATGTTATGACCAATCCTCTCGCCAAAAGAGCTCTCAGTGGAACCTCCCCAAACTTTCCTTTTCTTGTTCTCAAAAAACCAACTGTTGCACATAATATGCTCCATATTTATAACTCCTCCCCAAATTCTTACATGCATAAAGCTTTTAAGCAGAAGGAGCATATTAATGTCTCCAAGGTTACTGTGCTTCACATTAGGTGCTGGATGACAGGACAGAAACAGCAAGTAACTTTTTCACCCCCAAATATAAAGGCACACAGTAAACATGACACAACTGTTCTCCTGTTGGAATGTTGTTTAAAAAATAAAAGTGAAAACACAATAAAAATGTTCTCATTGTTTGTATGGTAAACACACAAAGACTATATAATCTTTGGTTTTGTATGCTTATATTATGCCTCTCGTTACAGTTGAGTTAGTTTCTTTTGGAGTAGGAATAACCAAAAAACTTGAGAAACTATGAATGAAAATCTTGCCCTGGCCCATGGGGACTGTGGTGCTGGCTTTAATAGGAACAAATTGCAACCACCCTTTAGAGTTTTTTGTCTTTATAATATTTTCTCATCATTCTTTTTCTCATTATTGCACATTACCCATTGAGGTCTGCAAAATAATGAAACACTTTGTTTTCTGTTATCTAAATTTAAGGTTTACACAAAGTTTCCGTTGTGATAGTTTTACATATGACAAATCAAAATTGTGATACATACATTTTCACCCTCATGATGTGAGATGGACAAGAGTTACCAGAGATTAGTATCTCTGTGAGAGAAGAGATACAAAAACGTTTTATGGTGAAATTAAGGGAAAATAGGCAAACATCTGGTACATCCTGACTAGAAACTTTTTTTTTTTTTCTATAAAGCAACATGGAATCAAGGGCATCTGATGGACAAAAAATTGCATTTCATTTTGTGGACTTGGAAAATAAAGCTTTGCTATTTCCCTCCACAAGCTGTGCGGTTCCATTTTACTCTTGCATCTTGATCAGATGGTAGAAAGCTGAAATTCAAACTGAATTCTTAATGCACACGCATCTTTAAGGGTTAAAAAACAATACCTCATTTGAATCTCTTAATCTCCTCACTGACATAGCTACACTAGAAAATCTAGGGATATAGATAACGTAAATAGCAGCAATGAGCCTAAAGATCACAACTCTCTTCTGAAGTTTGCTGGTTTTGAGCCTCTTTTAACCAAAAGAATGAATTTTCATGGCATCCCCTGAATTTGTCACAATAAGATAGAGAATGAACCCAGCGATTTCTTCTCATATAGGAATGCTTTACGATAAAACGAATGTTTGCTGTTACATCATGTGGCAGCAATTGGACAAATTCTTAGTGTTCATCAAAACCCATGATTTTGTTAGCTGGTTGGACAGATGAATATGAAACTATCTTGTGGGTATGAGAGCATTATTGTAGCACTACTGGTAAAGAAATGCTGGTTTATTAAACTGACTGTTTCTGGCATGGCCTTAGTTTTATGGCAAAATGCAAATGGATACAAGTGTCTGGAAACAGCTCCTACATATGAAGTACCCTGAAAAAATATATAGGCTCGGGTATAACCATGTCTGCACTACAGACATGTACTCTTTTACTACTTATAAGCATGCTCTACAGAAACAGAATGTGTGATAATATTTTTAGAGCCTACATGAAAACATGCCTTTTTAAAAGTTTAGTTGTTAACTGCAGACCTTTCCTTGCATTCCCCAAAGTACATGTTAGATAATGATTGATTTGGTATTGGCCATGATTTTGAAATTGCAGCATGTCCAGCTCTATAAAAATACATCTATTGATTAAAGTAGATCATGCCATACTATTAATACTAATGCAAAATGAGTAGCTTATTGATCTTACAAAAATCCCACTATTCTTCAAAAACTAGCTTGTAAAATTCAGATACAGATTATTATTATTACTATTCCTTTAACTATAAATTCATTATAGAATCACAGAAACTTGATGATCCCTAAAGAATGCACCATTTAGGCACTTAAAACTTGCTGCAACAACACAATAAAACATTTTATATTGCTCACAGGGATGCCATCAGGGACTGCAATTTACTGGGTAAAAAATATCTCAGTCTGAAGTCCTGAGTGAGATCTATTAAAAACTGATTTCTTAGCTGTCCGTTTCTACTTCCTGGTAGGGTGCTGGATACTACATTTGCTAGTTATATAAATTCCATATATAAGCAAAGGCATGTACAGTTTAGGGTAGATGATATTTGATGTATCAGAAAACTACGATAATATATACCAATCTTTTTAAAAGTCATCTAAGCAAGGAATCAAGCGATTTTCATCCCTCTCCAAGGTTTATTTTAGGATAATAAAACTGTTTGCCAGTGATGGTACTGGAACATTCTGAGTTTGGACATACCAGCTGAAAGTGGCAGGTCAAACCCATCTCTCCTCACTACTATCCCTGTTATTTGTCTGATACACTACTGTACCTATGAGAATTTCATTCAATTGTCCTTCCCCCTACAACTGTTCTTTTCTATAGCCATCCTTTACTGATGGCTGATTGGGTTTCTCTCATGCAGTAGCTTCAGAGTGTCTGACAGCTGTTTCCTCATGAGAGATCTCTACAAGCCATTTGGCAACACCTCCTCTCCATGTGTTTGCTCCCCTCTTTGGACAGACAATGAGCAGAAACCCTTTCCTGCTGCATGGTCTGGGGATAACCAGCACATACAGATCCAAGTTCATTCCACCAGCTCTCCATTCTGTTATGTATGCAATTTCTAGCCTGGAAATTGTTATCACCCTGTGACTGTGTGTTTGAGTTAATATGCTCTGCAAAGAGGGAGGACAAAATACCTGGGACAGCTTACAGTGCTCAGTAGAGCCACTGGGTTTTCTCCCTCTTTTGGGCCTTCATCTACCTCTGGAATGTGAGTCTATCAGGAGAATGTTTGTTTTATGGGGCAGGTATATGGTTCTTCCAACCTAAGGTTTTTTCCTGTATATAGTGCAGATTCCTGAACTGATGATTAAGGATCTACATTGACTGGGGGACAAAACAAGGGAATGTACAGTTGGAAGTATTCTCCAGAGGCTCAGAGGAATCTCCATAAAAATGTTCTTTCTACCTCTTTTAGGAACAACATGCTCTGACCTTCTCAGCTTCTTCACAGTAATGGAGTGTGATTTTCTTGATTTGTGGGTTCATTCCTTTAGCATTTGTTAACATTTTGAGGTTAAGCCACTGCTACACTTTAGTTGGTGTCATGATGATTTGTAAAGTTATGGCTCAACTAATGCTTTAAAAATTGGTTTCCAATTGCATGTAAGAAATGAAAGGTGGTCTTTGAGTAAGAATATTATGAACTGTAATCCACCAATCTTGAATTCAGTATCTGGCTTTGCTATCAATTTTCTATAGGACCCACAGAAACCCCGTAAGTATCATCAAGACTGATCAACTGCTTCATGCAATAAATGGATGAGAGTGCACTAAAATTAAATCCCTCTGTTTATAGGATGACAGCATTCTAAATACTTCAGTTAAGGACTTTCATTCTTCTGCTCTAAAAAAATTCACCACGTAACAGTACAGCAGTTATCATCAGTATTAATTTTAGGTTTTGTCACTTGAGGACATGTAAGCCATTACATTAGTAGCATCAAACAGTGACGATTACAAAACTCAACATTGTGCCGTGCCACTTGGCAAGGCAGCTGAATGCTGCTAAATCCAGAAGAGCAAAAACTTATTAAATTATAAGAATTTCAATTCAGTGGTCCCATTTACTCAACCATACTGAAAGCAAACACAAGACCATCAGGTCAAGCAGTCTGTTCCTCTCTAAAGCTCTGTCTAATGTTTGCAGAGTTACTTGTCTTAAAAGTTTATGCAGTCTACTACATTTACCCCTCCATAATATCTCAATTTAGATATAAATATAGTTTTCACATTAACCCTCTGAACTGGTAGAAAGTCCACAAATTGTGTTTATATCAGTTAATTGTGTTCCTTTACAGCAAAGTAACTGTAAGAGTAGAGTCTGCATATCATTCTATATCCGGCTTAGAAAAAAACCGAGAAACTAAACTGATATAAGTTAGACTTCAATATAAGTTGAAGTGCCTACACACACTTCTTCTGGTTTAGCTAAACTGTTTTAACATCATGCTTATTTAACCTAATGTGGATTATAATGCCTAATATATGGTGTAAGAATGCAGAGAATAAAATGTGGAAACGTATGAGCATTTCTTAGCTTGTAATGTACAGTGTGAAATACAACCCATGAGAAGACTTTTACTTGTTCCCTTTGGAATTTTCCCCCTACTGAAATATAAGAAAAAGGGTAAAACACTGTTTACAAAGCTCTTTCACATTTATTTGGCAATCAAGGTGGCTAACTGTTCCTGACTCTACCTTTTTTAATATTCTTACCTTATTAACATATGTCTATCCATCACCATCTGATTTGATTACCTTTTTTTTTCTGATAATTTTCTCTTTTTCTTCTATTTCCATCACAACTAAAACCGTTCCAAGGCTGCCTCTTGATAAGATTTTTTTTTTATATATATACAAGCACAGCTTATAATACAGAATAAAGTAAACTTTCATAGAATCATAGAATAGTTAGGGTTGGAAAGGACCTTAAGATCATCTAGTTCCAACCCTCCTGCTGTGGACAGGGGTGCCTCCCACTACAACATGTCTCCCAAGGATCTGTCCAACCTGGCCTTGAACACAGCCAGGAATGGAGCATTCACCACTTCCCTGGGAAACCCATTTGAGTGCCTCACCACCCTCACAGTAAAGAACTTCTTCCTTATATCTTAACCTGAACTTCCTGTTTAAGTCTAAACCCATTACCCTTGTCCTGTTGCTGCAGTCCCTGATGAACAGTCCCCCTCCAACACTATACAAATTCCATTTATGACAAGCTTGCCTAAAATTCTATGAACTTTATTTTAGGAGAATATGTGCAGTTCTGAGTAAGTAGAACATACAGAGGTAAATATGTAGTTACATAACCCATAAATCCATCTCAACAGGATTTTTATAATAATGGTAAAAACCTTAAATCCTCCCTTTTTCATGACAGAAGTGTGGTAGAAGAGATCTGAATCTTGGCCTGCCAAATTTCTGGACAGGAACAGAACACTTCAGCCAGGACACCCTGAAGAGAATTAATGTAAGGCAATCTTTGGTACCTACAAGTAAAATGCCCACATTGTTTAGATTTTAATCTGTGACTGACAGAGACAGGCACTGCTATATAGTAACTTATCCCACTTCCTTAATGATGACATTAATTACTCCCTCTTGCCTATTGCTTGCTACTATCTATAACAAAGGCCAAAAAACCAGCTTGTGTCTTCCTGGCTAACACCCAATGAGATGAAATCTCTGGAAGGTCATTACCTGTGGCTAGACCAAAATCTGAGAATAAAAGAAATACTTTTTCTGTGGATCTTATCCTACGCAAGGTCCACCTTAAAAAAAATTACCACAGAGTTTAGGTTTAGCATTGTTTAATTTAGTGTGTTTCACTTTAAAACTGGAGAGGATGCAGCCAATCTGTAGTGACTTGTTAACCTGACTTAGCGGTTTTGGACCATGTGGTGATAATAACTTTTGTTATATCAAAAATCTTTGGTTTCCCTGAGAGGTTGGCTTGTGTCTTTGTTGAAACAGGTCTGATTTTATGGATCATTTAGAAACTTAACATATTAGAAAGAAATAAGTTAGATGACTACTAGCAGTCATGAACATATTCAATATGTTGCAGCTGGAGTTCAGGGTACACAAGAAAAACAGAACTGAGTCTTCTCTATAATTTGTCATGAATTTCAATGGCAGGAAGAGCTCAGACCACAACTTTTAAGAGAAATTAAGAAGACAGATGACTAATGTGAGCTAGTTTCCAGACACAGGAAACTATGAAAAAAACCCAATCCAAAAAAACTCAACAAAAATCCTTGGGTAAATTTCTCACTGCAGACAAGGTATAAAAAAGTGTTCTTTTTTTTTTTTTTTTAAACC
>NDXB01021228.1:31011-69050 GCA_002631895.1 Agapornis roseicollis
TTTTTTTTTTTTTTTAAACCTGGGTCTGCATTTTGGTTATTTCACACCGAGTTTCGTAGGCTTTCAAGCCCAAATTAAGCTCTGCAATAGCACTAATATTAAACTCACAAAAGTTCGTACCTAGACCATCTCTGAAAAAGTGCTCTACAGACTGAAGGTATTGGGTCTCAAACATTTTGTAGCACTACATATGCTGGAACGGGCTTGTTCACAAAGAAATGAAGTGTAGCAGTTTCCCTGGCACTTACTGTCCAACATACATACACTTTTGAATTATAAAGCTGAAGGTCTGACAGGGACTCATAGCGATCAAATCATCACAACAAAGTGTCTAAAAAGGTCAAATAAAATGTCTAGATGTGCTGACCAATCATCTAAATCATTCACCAAAGAGTTTTCAACAAGAAAATACTGCATTACTGTGTAACCCTGACCAATTACTCACAATTTTAATGAAAAATTAGGCTTTAAAAGCCTAATAAACATCTTAAAGATGTTTATTCAGCTGTGTTGTGTTACATGAAAAATTAAAAACCAACAGAATCTGCAATTAGTTACAGATGTGCTGGACATCTTAAAACTTACAAAATGCTTGTTACTTTATTTTAAAGAGAATGAAGATTTAACAAAAATCACAACGACATTCAAGTTGTATTTTAAAAAAGTTTAGGCATATATGTATCAGGCACCTATCATGTGTTTAGGAAGAAAGAGGGAAGTCAGGAGAAACATAAACAAGCAAATTTGAAATGTACATTAAAATATGCCCAAAAGACTGCTGGTGAATTATAGCACCAACTTGCAGGCAATTTTCCCATATAATTAAAAGGTCAATGCAGTTTGACCTGAACCTGAAATTTAATTGAAATTTAGTTGCTGCTTTCCAACTATTGGTTTCAAAAGTTCCTGGTGAGGTGAGATGAAGAACTTCTATGGAATCCTTTTGTTGTATCTAACTAGATATTGACTCCTGTAATCCTAGGACACATCAAGCTATAGGCCATCACTGATCCAATACAGCTTTGGTTTTCTATTATAAAAGGTTCCCTTTTATTAGAGTTTTAAAGGATCTAGTGTGAGAAAGTAAAGAACTTGTATTTGTGACCTGAAATAATCTAGTCTTTATAAAAGACTGACAAATCACAGCAAATCAAAGAATGTGCCTGCAGCTGCAGAGGTTTTATCTGAGCCTAATCTAGGGGTCACTGGAAAATTCAATGCATAATTGAAGATTCATCAAAAAGAACTTCCCAGATTAAAGGCTACATTTACTGTGTGGAGGAGAAATCCTGGTGTGTTGCTTTGCTTCTGTGCTGTTTGAAGTCAGCTTCTTTTTTTTTTGTTTTTTTATTTTTTAAATTTTGGGAATAAAAGAAATAGCTCAAGGAAAATGAATAATCACATCAGGTGTTGATTTGTCCTCCTAAAATGCAGCAGCTTTCTTCATGGAAATGGACTTGCTAGATAAGTGATGCCACAAACCCTACTACCTCAGTCTACCAAGTAGGTCACAGCCATTGCTCGCTTGCTCTAGTATTCAACTTTTTGTTTGCTTTCACAGGGTTTTTCTTTTCAGATCTTGGGCAAAGGGTAGATGAGTGAAAAAACAGTCTTTGCAATTCCTAAACCGAAACTTGAATGTGTTTTCTAAAGCCCACCTTCTGAATTATATTTCATATAAGAACATATTATTTTGAGGGCTTTCTGAGGTGCTCATGATGGAGAGCTGCCTGGTCCCAGGCCAGCCACCTGCCATGGAGTGATGGCTTATGGGGCAGAGTGTGGGCACATCTCAGCTGGGAATGTGTGGAAGTTAATGGGAGTGAAGCACTGACTGATTCACCTTGCTATTGATCTTTAAGAGCACTGAAGCACTTTTCACAACAAAATAAAAACCCATTTGTTTTCAAGAAGAAGAAAAGAAAAAAAGGTTCAGGGACATTCCTGTGGACAAAATGCTTAACAGTACCACCTTGAGTTTATAAATGATCCCATTCCAAGGGATCACTTATGTGTCAAAGCCATGTCAACAGCAACACTGTCAACAAATGGACAATCCAATACCAATTACAGCACGCGACCAGCTATGCTCTGGTTAGTGACAGCAAAATAACAGAGAAGCAACTGTGGCAAGGAAGGGGATGGCAACTGCCTCCTATGGAGTGAACAGATCTCTAATTTGAGGGAAGGAAAGATTAATGACTGAATATTACTGAACAAGAAATGACAGTAAACCAGACCAAAATGCTGTATCTGCCCACCCTGTTTTTTTCAAAACTTGAATAATTCTGCTAGGGCCCTGAGAAACCACTGTGCCTCAGCTGTCCTGACCTGCTGCAGCTGGGATCTCTGCCTGTGGGGTTAGGGACTCCATGTAAGCTCAAGCCCAAACCCAAGCTACATTGTAGATGAGCCTGATCTATACCCATCTCTGATCTAGGCCCATCTCTGATTTTATCTCCTGGACCAACCTTGGTTCTATGCTGAAGATAGCTTGTCTCCAGTCCTGTCCATGTGCCATGTCTCTTGGTTAGACCATGAAGCTGTGTTACAGTTACCAGTTTTCCCTGGTCCTGTCTCCTTTAACTGCTAACCGGAGTCCCTGTATGGATTCAGTTCATCATCTCACTTCTCTGGAACTGCTGATGGAAGCTGCTTACTTTGGTCCTTGTCTGATCTGGGTTGTGCTGCTGGCTGCTGTCCTGCTGGCTGCTGTGCTTAGCCTGTTCCCACCCTGCTCTCAGCTGTGCCTTGCTGACCTGGCTTCCTGGCTTCAGCCTTGACATGCCCCATGCTTCAGTCTCAGTTGAAAACATTAGACTGGGACTGACCTCAGCTGCTGTCCCTCAGCTGCTGGACTCACCCTGCCTATGACTCCTGCTACACTTGGCTGCTGATTCCACTGCCCCTGGGAGAAGCCTGATGCTCTGTCAGGAGGAAAGGCAACTAGAGCCAATAATATTTCCCTTTGTATCAGTGGAAATATAATTTATTTCAATTTGCTCAGCAGATCATCCTCTGCTTGTACAGACCATTCTGAAGCCCTCAGAAACCAACCCAAATTTTCCTTTCTTCTCAGCAACCTCTACATTGGCAGTGCATATAGAGGCAGCCTACATCCAATGATCCAGTGCTATTCTAACTAATAGCAAAATTCTCATCAGTTTCAAAGGGAGAAGGAACAAACCTCAGGTCTCAGTCCTTGAACCAGGAAAGAGAATAACAAAAGCAGTCCCCTGCAGATCATTGTTTAACAGAGGCCTTTATCAGTAAGACACAGTGATCTTATTAATGTACATGGGAAATGTGCATGGAGAAATGCAGGATCTCTGCTAGTACAGAGACACAAATATAAAATGTATATGCTTATTAACAAAATGACATGTAATAATTGGCTACTATGAATGAATTTCTAACACAATATTATTATTTAGTACTAGCATCATATCCTCTCTTAATATAGTTAAATACCACTATGTTATTATAATACAGCTAATAACCATGTTAATACAGTTAAAATTTATTTAGTATATCCGTATTTGGAAGTTAATTAAACCTGATGTTCTATTAAGGAGTTATAAAGAAAGTTGTAAATGTTTAATTTACTAAGCAGTTGTTAAGCTTATTTGCCCTGCTTCTCTTCCACAAATATGTGGAAGGTTGAAGTCCCTTGGGAGACTGGTTAAAGCTATTTCTACAATACGATTTTGATTAATGGAGTTCAGTGGGTTATAAATTGACACAATACTGACATTATTTAAAGAAAAAAAAAATCATCTCTTACCTCCATTATCTTTTAGGTGCAGCGCTATCTTGGTGTCATCTAGAAAGGAAAATCAAAGTAAATTGTAGAAAAAATGCATTTTTCCACATTATGAGTCATTTTAGGACTTACTAATATCAAAGAGATTCCACTATTGGAAAATGGTTTGAGAACTAAATTGTAGTGTTCTTACTTACACTGAGCAACGCTTTACTTCCTTGCTACTAAAAAAAAAAAACCATTTATGAGATGATTCAAAATACTGGTAAATAAGAGGATTCAAAAAACATTTACGAGAGGATTCAAAATACTGGTAAATAAGGGTGCTGAAGTCTGTCTCATAACACAAGTAACTCATTTATGTTACATGTTCAGACATAGCTTGAGCATTCTAACATATTGAGGACCATATGAACCACCGTATAACAATAAAATCAAACAATTACTTAGTTCCTCGTCTAAGAACCATAAAAAGGTCTGCCAGTTTTAATTCCTATTTATTTCCGTATTCCTCTTGTTGTAACCCTTAGTGAACAAAATACCAGGGAAAAATGCTGCTAATGTAGTCCAAATCCTGTGCTGACAGTTTCTAAACTTCTTTTGTTCCATACAAACCCAACATTTCTTGTAAGTAGATTCCCACCCTGAAATCTGTTCAGCTCCGATTTCCCTGTCACAGGCCACTTACAAAATCTGCCTGTACCCAGTACCTTTTCTTGTGTTTACATACAATTCCAACAGAAAATTCCCCCTGTCCCTATTTTATAGATGCTGTTTGATTAATCTGAGTTAGTTTTTCTAATCCCCTGAATTTTCTCCAGAAGCAGGAAAGCAGGATATTTCAGTCACAGAAAGACATGATTTAAGCAGCCGGTGGAACTAGGGTGAGAACTGACACACCATCTCCCTTAGCCAGTTAATTTGGTTCAGAAGCCTACAGAAACTATTTCACAACAGTGAGCACTACATGTAAAGAACAGCGTCAATTTACTGAAGAATTTAGAGAGGGAAATTTCAAAGAGGTTTTTAATTTGGGTTATCTCTGATTTTAACCTGGTTAAATAGAGTATCTAAAGGGATTAAAAATTCATCAAATCTATGATGGGAGTTTCTTCACTAACTTTAGCAGGGTCCTCTCCTTCTGCTATTTCAACAGGTTTTGGGCTATTGCCTTTTGGTTAAAAGAATACAAAAAAACTCATTGTAATCACAAGTTCTCCAGAAGTCTGCCTGGCTGGTCCATGCCTCCCTAGCACTGCCTTCTTCTTCAGTATTCCCCCCTACACCTTACTATAGCAAGAACAAGTTACAATTTAAAAGCACCAGCAGATACTGCAATTCCCCATTCCTTCCACTGTCCCAAAGAGAGAAGGTCAACATGAACACATACTTAAAGGAAATAATTTCTTTTAGACTTGTAAATGACAGGTTTGCACTACAGAATAATCCAGTGCATATACCTCACCTTCTGTGGGCAGGCTAGTTGGCAGGTGGGAAGTGGTGGACGCTCTGGTGGTTGTTAAAACTCTGAACTTTGTGGTGGTTGGCAGAAGGGTGGTAGAGGAGCGTAGAGGTGTTTCAGTTGTATCTATATTCTTCTCACAAATCTTATCTTTTGACTGTTAGGAAACAACAAAAACAAAGAAGAGGAATCTCAGTGGACACTGCCACTGAATGAAGAATTTCAGCATGGACAAGCTGTCAGGATAAAAAGAATGAAAATGTAAACACTAAATCAGGTATTTCAAGAGCTTCCCCTTCCTCTCCTCCCCCTCTCCCCTCCCTTTTTTTTTCTTCTTTGAAGTGCCTTTATGCAGTGTTCAGGAACGTACATTTTTCATTTAGCTGCAAAACTTACAACTCTCAGTTGTTAATGACAAGGCTTCAAAGTCATCCCTGAATGTCAAACATGTTATTTCCCCCAATCAGTTTTTAGCATCTAAGATTATAATTCAAATTTTCCCTCTTCTATTCTGAATGATCATTGCCATTGGTCTATGTTAAAAAAGATACATGGGAATTAACTTGTAGCTCTTCATAGTGAGTAATATGTAGTTAACTGCAGTGCTTAATTAGGCTTCACATGCATACAGACGAATATGCACACATGTGTAAAATGCGTGCATGTATTCAGCCTATAGAATATTTATATGCTACAGTATAGAACCACACATTCACTAGATGCCTTAATTCCATATATCAAATTTCCATGCATTATGTAACAATTATCATATGAAATGTAAGGATTATAAAACATGAACTATGAAACAATCATACAAATGATTAAACTATACTGGCACACCATGAATAATATTCACCATCATATAATAATTTAACTTCTATTTTCATGGGCAAATATTTCAGTACAGATCTCAAGTTTGTTGTTTGTTTGTTTATGGACACTTTTAAAATTCTACAGGTGTAATAAATATTTTCTTCACAGTTTTGTGGAAAAATACATCCAAGTAACTAGTAGGAAATTTGGGACTGCCCATAACTCCTGCTGTCCTTATTCATTTTAATGAGAAGTGGAATCAAGCAAAACCTGTTAATTTTACTGAGATCTGGCTTTAAAAGCCCAGTGAGTGTTGTCTTCTTTTCATATGTTTGGGTATTTTATTGTCCTTTGCTTTGCCAGAAATAATGTATTAATTTAAAAAATGTATTTGTAGCTGCAGTTAAGTATTCTTTTTCTTCATGTTTTCCCTTGAAAACCACTGTTACTTTCACTGATTCAACTTAATAAAAATTTAGCTCAAAATCTGTATCACAAAGAAGGAAAATTTACTATGAGAATCCTCATTATTCATCATCTTCAATGAATGCATCTAAAATCAACCTCTGTATGGTAATTATTGATCTTTCATTGAACTCCGGTTAGCTCAGGCCTTATTCTGGAAGATGCTAAGTAAGCTGTTGTTTCTACTCCAGAGAGCCTGAAAGCTGGATTGTGAATAGCAATTAAGAAGCCTGAAGCTGCAAATCAAACTATTAGTTTCTCAGACACACCACATTGATAACTTTCCTGTCAGATCCTTTGAGCACTAGCTGTGTTGAAACAAGAAGGGAGAAACAGAATAGGATGCTACTGTCCTGCAGAGAGCAGGTTTTGGATAACATTATCTACAGGAACAATTGAGTCCTAGGTAATTATAATCTGGGTTAAAGCAATACAAAGATTGTGCACTATAACAACACATACTCCCAATAAATTTACTGTATGCTCTTGAAGAGGTTGTCCTCTGCAGACAATAAATCTCACAGAAATTCTGTTCTTAAATCAGCAGATAACAAACTGCAAAGCTGAAGCTTCATGACCATATAACAAGGCAGATGTAGGATGCAATAGAGGATGTTATCTTGCAATTACAGTTGTAAGAAAGGAAAAATAATTATTCCATCAGTCTGAATTTATTTCATTACTTCTCTTTGCTTCTACTGAGAATAAAACAGAATGTGCTTTTCTAACTAGACACTTGGGGCTATGTTTTGCCCTCTGTTTCACCTGACATTACATTTCAGGAGGGCTATGTTACTGAAACTCATAAGAGAATTTAGCCCTTGCAGCCAAAATGGAAAAGTAACTGCTCTTTTTATGGCCATCAGGAGATTAAAAGTGTCATAAATTAATTTGTTTCTATTACCACAGTCCACAAATGGAAAAGAAAAAAAAATAAAAAAAACCCCATTCCCTAAACCAAAAAAAAACCTTCTAAAGGGAATACACTGGGAAAGAATTAACAGTAAGGTATTTATATGTGTGTCTTGAAAATGAAGTGCACTGGTCTACAAGTACCCCAAATTAATGTTTTGGAGGCGGCACAGTCCCTGTTTGACAGTCCACCACTGAGTCAAATCTGTTTCTCATTCTCTCACTGCCTCTCTGCAAAAGGAGATCCAAATGCCACGTAGGGTGTGTTTGGTTTTTTTTTAATTATTTTTATTATTTTTTAACACCCCCCCCCGAATTTACCCATATAATATCTTTTGTACTAAATGATTTAGCAAGATTCCATGATCAAAATGCAACGCCTGTTTTTCACTTGAGACTACTCTGGCAGAGGATTTTTCTGAGGTGAGGAACATTACAGTTTCTTCCCCTTTTCAGGCAAGGGTCAGAGATCTAAGAGAAAACTGTTGCAGGGGCATTGTTTTGGGACAGGCTTCCTAGTATTTTCATTTTTCATTCAGGGTATTTTCTCAGAGATAAAATTTTTACTTTGTTTTCATTTTATTTCCTCAAATGGGGAGTGAAATTGCTCAGTCTATTTTTCTTTATTATGCCTTACAACATTTCCACTGAATGATAAATATAGCATGTCTTTGGCCTTGAAACCATGCTTCATAATCTGAATAAATTCATCAAAAGCACCATAAGGATATAAATGGCCTCTAATGGGCTGAGGATGCAAACTACTCACATACCTCTTCAGGGCAGCCACTGTCTACCCAATCTTGCCGGTGACGGTCAAATCCACTGGAACATCTTTTAATGATGAAATAGATAGAAGTTGTCCAGGTGAAAATAGAAGGAAAACAACAAAAAGAAAGGAATTGAGAGGAAGAGAAGAAAATGACATTGAGAATAAATAAGTAAATGATGTGATTTATTTTAAAATCAACATGATTTATGTGGTATTATGTTTATTCAAGAGGTTGTTGCTTGCAATATGAGTCCATCATTTAATTAATTTCAGTTAAAGGTGTTACCATGAATATTACATATTTCTTTTATTTATAGTTTTTAAATAGGAATATCTCCATTCTGCTGGATAACTACTCTTAAGACTACACTGAGCCATAGCACTTTCAAGTTGGATGTCAGCCATATGGATGTAAATTGGTTTAATTATTTCTGTCCAGACCTCTTAGCCATTAGCTTCTTAATCCCTCAAAGGACTTAGTGAACCAGTCACTGCTTTTATCATTGGATTATAAAATGGTTTGAGTTGGAAGGAACTTTAAGGATAACCTAGTTCCAACCCCTCTGCTATGGGCAGGGACACCACACACTAAACCAGGTTGCTTAAAGCCCCATCCAACCTGGTCTTGAACACTGCCAGGGATGGAGTACCCACAACTTCTTTGGGCAACCTGTTCCAGTGTCTCATTGCCATCATATGATAGAGTTTCTTCCCAATATCTAATCTAAATCTACCTTCTTTCAGTGTAAAGCCATTACACCTTATCCTATCACCATTTCCTCTTGTAAAAAGTTCCTTTCCAGCTTTCTTGTAGGCCCCTTTTAGGTACTGGAAGGCTGCTAGAAGGTGTCCCTGGAGCCTTCACTTCTCCAGGCTGAACAAGCCCAACTCTCTCAGCCTGTCTTCATAGGAGAGTGTTTGAATCCTTTGATCATCTTTAAGGCCCTCCTTGGGAATAGTTCCAACAGGTCCACAACCCTCTTGTGGCTGGATCCCATGAACAGTACTCCAAGTGGGGTCTCACCAAAGCAGTCTCCTTTTAATGCAGCCCAGGATACAGTTGGCTTTCTGGGCTGCAAGTGCACACTGAAGATGGCTCATGTTCAGTTTCTCATCAACCAACACCCTTGAGTCCTTCTCCACAGGGCTGCTCTGAATCTCTTCTTTTCCCAACCTGTAGCTGTGCCTGGGATTGCTCCGACCCAGGTGTTGCACTTGGCACGGTTAAACTTCATGAGATTGGCATCAGCCCACCTCACAAGCGTGTCAAGGTCCTTCTGGATGGCATTCCTTCCCTCCAGCGTATCCACCCAACCACACAGCTTGGTGTCATTGGCAAACTTGCTGAGGGTGCACTCAATCCCACTGTCCATGGCAGCAACAAAGATGTTGAATAATACCGGTCCCAACACCGATCCCTGAGGGACACCACTCGTCACTGGCCTCCAGCTGGACATTGAGCCATTGACCATAACCCTTTGCATGCGGCCATCCATCCAGTTCTCTTCCACTGAGTGCCCCACCTATCAAATTGATGTCTCTCAAATTTAGAGACAAGGATGTCGTGTGGGACAGTGTCAAAAGCTTTGCACAAGTCCAGTTAGATGACATCAATTGCTCTACCCCTGTCCATCAGTTCTGTAGCCCATCATAGAAGGCCACCAAGGTGACCTGAGACATTAAGATACATATATAATGATATGATCACTGTTCACAGAATAACATAACAGGTCTTCTGAACTGCCTTCATGACTATTCAAGAATACCATCTAGTTGTTCCTACCTCCTCATTAGCTGCAGAAAACTTACATTGCATGCATATTACCAGATTTGGTGAGGTTAATAATCTGCTTGCAATATTCTTTCTCCTTTGCAATACGTAGAAAAGAAATTTTAAAGCAACTTGTAACACTTTAATATAACTATTCCCCTGGCAATCCCTGTTTCACAAAAGTGCTATCAGTATTTATACAGTAACTTAGGGTTTCCTAGACAACAGGTAGAATTACAAAGATAAAGCATTATTGAAACAGCAAGCAAATAGGTAAACCTTGATGTCTGACTTCAAAAGAGCTTCTCCACACTTCCTGGTATTTTTTCCAGCATGGCACCCATGGTCATAACTTACCTGACTGTACAGCAAGTAACCTTCTCACTGTCTTTTTAATAAGACTAGTCAAACAAATTAGACCACTGTTACTGCTAGCTGTATTTATGGGGTAGTTTTTTGTTCTAAATTAACTGAAAGATGCTGAGACATGCCAAGTGCTACCCTACTTTGAAAAAGATAAACAGGTGAATTTGAAGGAATGAAATGGTGGAATCATTTTTATAGTAGGAGAGGATACTACAAGAGGATGCAAATAATGTTAATGACCTCCTTGGAATAATACATGTCTCCATATTGTAATTTTGAGCAGAATCTACAGTATCTTTGACAAAAGATTTTGAGCAAATGTTGATTCTCTTATATGTGCATTGATCCACATTATACCATTTACAATGTGGAAATTCCTCCCCCCACAACCAAGACCTAACAGGTGCCACTCTACAGCAACTTACTTTTCAAAAAGCCTATGGCAGAGAAAAAGAAAGATGTCCAAACCAGATATATATTCCAGAGAAAAACAGTGATCTTCTTCAAAATGCATGGGAACAAAGGCCACTGTAAAGAGTTTTTTCTTGTTGAATCATAGAATCACCTAGGTTACAAAAGACCCTTAAGATCATCAAGTCCAATTGTTACCCAGGACCGTCAAATCCACTACTAAACCAAACCACGTCACTAAAGGCCTTGTCTACATGGTTTTTGCACACGTCCAGGAATGGTGATTCCAGCACTTCCCTGGGCAGCCTGTTCCAATGCCTGACTACCCTTTTGGTGAATAAATGTTTCCTAATTTCCATAATATTAGGAAATTATCTTAATATCATTCAATCTAAACCTTCCATGGCTCAGCTTGAGGCCATTACCTCTTGTTCTAACACTTGTTAGTTGTGAAAAGAGACCAGCCAACTCCTTGCTCCATCCTCCTTAATGTCTCTCCAGCACCTTAATGTCTTTCTTGCAGTGGGGGCCCCAGAACTGAACACAGAATTCAGGGTACAGCCTCATCAGTGCTGAATTCAAGGGGATTATCACTTCCCTGGCCACACTATTTCTGGTACAAGCCAGGATGCTTCTGGCCTTCTTGGCTTCCCAGGCTGGATCATATTTAGCAGCCATCAATCAGCACCCCCAGGTCCTTTTCCAATGAGCAGCTTTCCAGCCACTCTTCCCCAAGCCTACAGCATTCCATGGGGTTGTTGTGGCCCAAGAGCAGGACCTGGCACTGAGCTGTGTTGAACCTCATGCAATTGGCCTCAGGCCATTGATCCAGCCTATCCAGCTCCCTCTGCAGAGCCTTTCTACCCTCCAGAAGACCAATACTCCCATCCAGCTTGGTGTCATCTTCAAATTTACTGAGGGTGCACTTCATCCCCTCATCCAGATTATCAGTAAAGTTATTAAACAAGACTGGCCCTAATACCAAGCACTGGGGGACACCACTAGTGATCAGTAACCAGCTAGATGAGACACTATTCACTGTGACTTTTTGGGCTTGGCCATGTAAGCGACTCTGTGAGTGAATCAGTGCTATCTGGGGAGCTCAGCACTCCCTTTGTCATGCTCTGTCCATAAATGTTTGAGAAAACAAGGAGGACCTTACTAAGCAGAAACACATTATGAAATGGCATTCCAAATATGAACAGAACATACTTTTTTGAAGTCTGTCTCCTGCCTACTTTTCTCTAAAGTCTGAAGAGCTTCACTAGCAACTTCTGCACACATCTTGATGGAGAACCGGACTAATTTTCAGATGTATCAAATACTTACAACACATCGCGTTTTAGTCATACTGTTCTAGCTAAGGTCTAATCTGTTTGTGGATAGTCTGTACATCTGAAAATCAAGCCCAGTGATAACATCTGACATCAAGCCATTCTACAAATTCCTACAATAGAGGTATCCATGTTAATACAAATTTAGCTGTACTTAGACCTAGTAGTGATTAATGATCCTTTTATCTTAGATTTTATCATATATCTAAATGGTGTTAAACTCAATCAAATATTAAATGAATAAAAACTTATCCCAGGCACACTCCTCTATAGTTCTCAAGTCTTTTCTGGAAAATAAAAAAGAAACCTACTGAAAAATGGTGGTGAATAACAGTGCTGAGGTTGATTTTCCCCCAGGAATTGACAAACCACCAAAAGTTGAAGGCAACATGCCAGGGCTTGGAATGGCTCTTTCAAACTTGTGACACTCTTCAGATAACCCTATCTGAAAGAAACATACATTAAACCCTGGACATTTTTTATTTAGCTTTTTCTACTGGTGAGTCCAAGCCCCAGCGGCTTTATCTGGAATAAGATAGGCTCCAAACAAACCTGTTTGTGACTTTCCTTTGAGGTATGTCAATAAGATGTCAGCTGTGGCAGGTACTTTCATTGCTGTGTTGATGAGTTAGAATTCTGGGAACTCTCATTTCAGTGCACCACCCGCTTTACTGACCGTATTTTTAAGACAATTTAGTATCATGGTGATAATTCCCTGTGCTGTTAAAACATTGGAGCAGATTTGATTAACTACGCCGCTTATGCCAGCTGTCAACATGGCCATTCTGTAACAACTACATTTTCAAGTGATGACCAAAATCAGCTCCTAGGAAAGCAATAATAAGGATTCTCTAGGAAATCAGAATGGGTACATTCATGAAATGTACGGAATTCCAGGTTGTGTGTGGAACTTGGGAGTGCTGGTTCAGGGGGCAAAGGAAAAATTAAAGTCTCTCCATGTATAGCAATGATGATTTGGAATAATTAATGTAGCTGACTCTGAGTAACACAAAAAGAAAAAGCCAGAATCCTTTCAGTGAACTGTACATAGCCAGAAAGAAGGAGATGTCATCAGATCTAGCAGATGCCATTTACCATTATTTGGCAGAGAATATTTAAATGACAAGCGTCTATTCAGTGTATGAACTGAAATCCTCAGTTTCTTCCTTTTTACAAGAGTTGAGTGAGGATTAATAGTAATAATAAATCAGATATCACGTGTAAAGAAAATTCATCAGGGTTCAACCTGTGAAAGCTAAAAGCAATGGCAAATTATGGAGAAGGAAAGGGACAAAGTCTGGATGGAAAAAACCTTTTCACCAGGTTGAGCTAGTATAAAACAATCAAGAGCATTAAAATGCACATG
Organism: Agapornis roseicollis; assembly: GCA_002631895.1. NCBI lineage: Eukaryota > Metazoa > Chordata > Aves > Psittaciformes > Psittacidae > Agapornis > Agapornis roseicollis. Next base: position 44,447 of record NDXB01021228.1, read on the forward strand.
CGTTCTTTAGACTAACCGCTCACTAGGATTTTTTTTGCCAGGATATCTGCAATGGCCTGTAAATAATAGATTTCTGGGATCTGAAAGGCATTCCAGAAATCTGACATGTTTTCTTAAATACCATATAATTATTTAACTCAGTTAAAATGTTTATTGACTACACTAAATAAAAGGCTAGCCTGGGAAATTAAATAGAAAATTGAACAGAAAAAACTCTTTTCTGCTTTTAACCACTAAGAAGGATCATCATGTTAGGAATAGATTAAGGCACTCACTAGTTTGTTTGAATTATTAAAAGAATAGTTAGAACATTTTAAAGTGAAATTTCTTTCCAAGCTGATGGAGACAGGAAGCAAAATATAAAAATAAATAAATAAATATAAAATACACAGATAAAAAAATACTGGCAGCCTTGAATTTTGTGTCAGTCCAACTGAAACAAATCCTAATCGTAGATTTTTGGAGGAAGAAGCTCTCTATCTTTGTTCTCAGCATGATTTTGCTTCCCTTTACCACAGAACAGGCACCAGTTTGGTTCCTCACTTGTCACACTGTACTGTCTGGGAAGAGACTGTATTTTCCTCACTTAGTTATTTTCCTCTTTCTCTTGTCACAAATGCAGAACTCTATCACAGCTTGAAGCCTTAAGAAGTTCATGTGAAGTAGAATGTGATGCTCCAAGGCAGTCTTGGCTGCAGTGATCATGAGATAGTACAGTTAAGGATCCTCAGGGGAGTGAGAAGGGCATGCAGCAAGCTCACTGCCCTGGGCTTCAAGAGAGCAGATGTTGGCCTCTTCAGGAACAGTTAATACCTCATGCAGCATACCTGTGTCTGAAGCACTGAGTTCGATCATTGTCTTAACATTGTTTCCCTCTCAAAATTTACAATATTCAGATAATGATAAGGAGGATCAGAGATGGGCACAAATTTCAGCAGATAACCTTCAACCTGATGATGCTTCCACAGTTTTATACGATGGAAAGTTTGAAAAAATATAGCTACATGTTCTGTAAAGTACTCCTGCAATATCATGCAAACAGGGAAGTGAAAAGATGGGTTTTTAAAGATAACCAGATCCTCTTTCATTTTAGAGAAAAAATTGAACACGAGTACTCTGACACAACGTGTGAGTAAGCAGTAGGAAATAAAGACTCCCATCGGGAATTCTTGCTCTTGGAAGACCCTAAGAATAAAAGTGGTCTAAAAGAAGGAGGTTTTATTTCCAATTCAATGAGAAAGAAAGGAAAAATATGCTAGGTAAAGTGAGACTTGACAGAGTTCTGATTAAAGAAGAATAGTAGGATACTTTCTGTAGTCTTAATGTCAGTTACAACAAAGGAAACATGTTGAAAAGCAGATAAAGAATAAAGAAGAAGCTCTTGCTAAAGGCTTTGCTTTGAATAACTAGAAGGAAAAAGAAAGCATAAGCGGAATCTATTTATAAGATTATGGCAGCAGAATTTCCAAAAGAATCAGCAGAAGTCACATCAAATGTGTTCTCTGGGAATTCACACTAAAATTAGTCTCTGGTACTATATTACATTCTGCACTGCCTTTGACTTTTGGCATTTATACCTGCACAAAGTTGGTATGAAATACTGATAACAACAGAAATTAGCAGAGAATTTCTGCCCATTTTGCAGTTACTCAGGGTTCAAGGCAAAGAGCTCTGAAGCACTCTGGTTAGTGATCCTAAACCTAACTCTTATGCACAATTAACCCCCCTTCTTATCTTTATATGACTGTCTGAACTGTTTTCTATCTTTGAATGCCCAAATAATCTCTTCAATTTCAGGGTGGATGCTCCCATGATCTTAAATTTTATTCCCCAATATTAATGTGTTACATTTCCTCCTGGTTAAAGAAATAAAAGTGAGAGCTTACCCTCCTGTGTTTAAAACAAAATATGAAGGTTATCTTTGGAAGAAATATTTTATTTTCCACTTTAGAGATGAGAAAATAGGAGACATGAAATGATCACCTGAGATAACACAGAATTCTGTAACAGGATTTAGAGTTAAGCTCAAGATTTTCTGAAAACCAGATGAGCATGCAACTCACAGCTCCTATACTTCTCATAGTTCTCCCAGGCATATGAATTGTATAACTGGGGATGTAGCTGAAAAACATCAAGTGTCGGGTGGTATGTAACAAGGCACAGATGTCATTCACACACTGGCCAAGCTTACTTTCTTATTCATACACTTTTACTGGGATTTTGCTCCTTTATTAAAAAAACCCCACCAATAACACTAACATTAACAAGTAGCAGAGGGGCTCGGGACAGGATGAACATGGCCTGGTGCTTAGCGATAGTACAAGATAGGGATGTTTGCATTTCTGTAATCAAGTGTGAGCTGCCTGCAATTGTGCAATATATAACATGGCTGTTTCAGTATTAGCAGTCATCAGCATCTGAGTGGCTAGAAAGAGAAGTGCAGAGATGTTTTAGTTAGGTTACTGCTGCTGTTACATTCACAATTCTAAAAAGAGTAAGAAGTCAAAGGAAACAGAACCTGCAACAAGAGGAGGCATAACATGCTGAACTGACTCTACATAAATTAACATTCATATGCTTATAGAGGTTCACCAACAAAGCAAGAGAGCATTCTGTTCAAAGAACATATGCTGTTTTGAAACTGCATATACATACTACTGCATTTGTGGAAAGTATGGATGAATTAGGGTTAAGAAAAGCACCTGCTGTAAAGGCTCTCTCTCCCACTAAAGAGCACAAGAAAGGAAGGACATGAATCATCCTGTTACTGGTTATGTTCAAAAGGACTTAAAGTTCAGAAAGTTATTTGCTTCCCAAATTAGTATTCTACTTGCATTTATTTATTTATTTATTTTTAATCTAAAAGTGAGTCAAATTCTGAAGTCAACATTCATCAAGAACAGTCTGCAAAACAGATTACCAAAGAACTGCAGAACATTAATTATCCATATTAATCTTTGTTGTGATATCTGGTGCGAAGTAAGTGCTTTTGTTAATGCTACATGATCATGCAGATATTGGAAGAGTTAATAGACCTGAATAGAGGGGGAACTCAAGATGCAGTGGTGCACAAAAAAGACTTGATATTTAGGAAGGATACTGAGAAAACATCATTTATTTTCCTGATTTTGGGAATACATCCTATAAGAAGGTGACTTGGAATATTAAAATATATATGCTACAGAGAATCAGTAGACTTAGTTGAGAAACATTCAAGTTGCATTCAGGAGTACAATCATAAGAGGTTTGTGCTTCTAGAAAGCAGTTAAAACTATTGTGATCACTTTGTCTGTTTCTATACTGATAAAATAAACACGCCCAGAAATGTTCCTTGGCAATGAAGACCGCTGGCACAGAATGACCTATGCCTGAACAAGCAAACTCTCTCAATCTAAAAAACAGAAGGAGGCTGCACATAAACTGCCAACTGGGAATAATTCCTGGAACAGTCCAACTCCTGTACCATGCCTGGGAACTGTTTTGGACAGTGCTGATGGGCATTGACTAAAATCACATCAGGGAACATCGGAACTATCTAATGGCACAGACAATGGTTTTCCAAAGTCCAGGAAGCTTCTAAAGCTCTGTTTAATTTGCAGCTAATTCTATGTCAAAAAATATTTGGTATGAGAAGATGAACTACAGCTGTATAAGTGACTGTTTTGTATGACTACTGAACTCACCATTAAACAAATCTGAGTGGGAATGCCATTTTGCATTGTATGTTAGTGAAACAGAAAAAGTAAAGAAAAAGGTATTATGCTATAGTGCAAAACTTTCCATTTAAAAATACCTGATTTATTTATTTCCTTGTTTTATTTATTTCTCTTGTAATGACAGCAGAAGAATTGAAGAGTGAGATTCACAAAATTGGTGGAAGATGGTTTTCTCCATAGTAGTGCACTGGGCTGGAAGCTTATATGAAGGGAAGAAAATGAATACTTCCACAAAAGTACAATAACATTCACCATATAAAGTATCTTACAGTCAGGTGTGATAACCAGGGCTTCCTGTCTCCATGGATGTGACCTGAATTTCTGTCCTGAACTTGGAGGTCTTCTGAAATGCTTTGTTCTCAGTTTCTGTTTTTTCGCTTTTTATAAACACTTGCAGTAAGGAAAGAAAGGCGCAGTTGAGAAAATTATTACCTAGCCCAATGATTCTGGATACAATGGGGAGGTGATATTTGGGTTTTGTAATGTAGTGTCACGAACAGTCAAATATTTCATAAAAGATACACATGCCATTTTTTCATAGTCAAAGAAGGAGTCAGAAACTACAAATTCAATGAAACTGTGGCTTGAAAGGAGTCTAATACCTTGTTCCTCACTAAATCAATTTTCTGCCAAGTGGGCCTATTGAACAAAATGCACCTACTGCACAATCATTATTTTTGAGTGCTAATCCATTAAATGAACCTTTTTCTGTAACTAAAATATCTGACAAATGCCTGAAATCATGAAGCTTCGGTTTGTCAGATTTGTGTGTTTTCTAATATATCACTGTTGTAAGCAGTCCATTGGAAGAGAAGACAAGATAAACTAAACGATCCTTAAGGTCCCTTCCAACCCTAACCATTCTACAATACTACGTTCTATGAAACTGCAAAAAAGCAGTAGCACTGCTCTATGTATAGCAATGTATGAAACCATTACAAAATGAGAAACTATGGAAAATGGAATTAAGTTGTTTTAGTGCTATCTTACCTTTATGATGAAGAATTCAGTTAAGACTACAAAACCTAATTAATTTCATTATGAGTACCTTATTTATTTATAAGGCTCATAAACTGGGAGAACTGCTGCTATGGGGCCTAACTGCTCTCTTTAGAAACTAAGTGCTTATTTATTCTCTTCCTTTTTTTTTATCCTTAGCTTCTATATTAGAACTCTGAAGGGGCTTCATCTCTGAAGTCAGAACTTTTTATGTTTTGCTATACTTAGCTTCAGATGTAGTGACCATGAACTATTTAAAACTTAACTGCTTTCATTAAGAGGCCAGTCAGCTTACTTTTAACTCTTCTAGTAGCACAGGAATAGATGTTAGCATAAATGATATAGAAAACTATATATATGATAGACAACAGAGACAGAAATGGATAAACACATCAGTAGTTTAGCAAATTAAGGCAAATTAGTGTTGGTTAGGTTAAGGAAAAGATAAAAATTTCAGAGGTGTGAAAGAGTTGTGTTGGAACTTTACTTCTTTTCACAAGAAGTGAAATAAACAGCCTGAGTACCAAGAAAATCAAAGCAGGGTAAGAATTATGCTGCAAACAAGGTGACATGTTGATACCTGATTATTTTAGGTTAAGGTATATTACAGTGACACAACCAAAGAGGAGACTGAAATCCTGACTGCTTTCCTTTGTCTTTGAACATGTGCTCATATGAGGAGGTTCCTATCTGCAGATGTCAAAGCCTTCTTGAAGTTCTGTCTTTGAATTCAGGTAAAGTAGGTAAAATTTCTGCCTTACCTGCCAACTTCCCTCTCAGTGTTTTTGAAGTAATCTTCACTCTTGTGTTTGAGTAACCATCTTATTTTTAATATTTTTTTCTCATTTCTGTTCTGTATTCACCTAACTGTCATCTACCTATATTTCACACTAACATACCATGCAAATTAACATCCTAACTGTTTTACATTATACTTTATTTACCCAACGTAATGCATGAGCATTTTGTTCAGTATTAATCTTTGTTATCCGGAAAGCCTACTTTCTTTGAGATGTGTTCTCTGCACTCATCTGATTATACTTTTAATGTCTAATAGTTATATTACACCATCATTTGAGTCATTTATTTGGGAATCAGCCAGACTATCATGCCTTGCATAGAAACTTAGTCCTAAGAAAGCTCATCACATAGCATAGAATGATGACCAGAATTCTGAGCCAAGTATCTTGAAATGTTGAGGATACGTATAAATTGCACTCTGAGCCATCTGCCTGTGAACCCCTTTCACCGGCAAGTGGAACTTTCATCAGTGAAACAGGAACATGTCTGAATCCAGAATCTCTGGTAGCAGATAACAATGTTAGAAATTAACACATAAAAATGAAACCAAACGGAAAAGAATATGGGGCTCCTGTGTGACTGAACATGGTGCACTTCCACAGGCAAACGACCCCCAGAGTGAATGACTGTGTAATAGAGAAGGGCAATACCCACTTTTATGGCTATAAATCTCAGAATAAGCAATGTGGAATTGAGTCTGAACTCAACTCTGTTGCGATTTGAAAGATTTATGGATGTCATAGAAGTTGCAGTTCTGAGTATAAATAGCTCACCAAAGACTGAGTGGGGTTTTGTCTTATTGTTTTAATAAAATAAATAAGCAATAAAAAGTTACTAGTATGTATATGAATTGCAAACGAAGTTTCCTACAGAAAAGAACAGTGCTACCTACCTATTTATTTAGTGTTTTACCACAATGGTATTTCAGCTGCATCTGTGAAATTAAATATGGATATTAAACACAGATTTTGTGATCTCCTTTTCAAATTAGTCAGCAAAAGTAAATATTCTCAAAGGTACGATTAACAGATGGATGTCTACTTTCCCTCCTCTCAACGTGATTTAAGTGCTTAACTGTCCTCTGTACCTTTGATAACTACTTCCTGCAGGTATAATAAAACACCATAGGAATGTGATATATTTGATAGACCCACATGAGACAGACTTTGCACTAAGGTCTTAAAACAGTTCAGGCAATAGTCCTTCTTGTACTGACTGTGATATCTATGTCTCAGCCAAGCTGTGTTGCAAAAATTGGATACCACAGAAACCTGCAGAGTGGATAATGAATAGAGTTTGTAGACTCCAGAAGACACAGCAACATCCCTGGCAAAGGAATCAATAGCTAGTGAAACCCATCTCAAATTTTGAAAGGCAAATGATATGGTAAGAAGCANGGACACAAAACTGCAGAGTGGATAATGAATAGAGTTTGTAGACTCCAGAAGACACAGCAACATCCCTGGCAAAGGAATCAATAGCTAGTGAAACCCATCTCAAATTTTGAAAGGCAAATGATATGGTAAGAAGCACAAATATACAATATGAATAGTGTGAGTGATGTGACTGAAATAAATCACAGTGTTTATATCTAGATTAAGAAACTTTAAAATACTTCCCAGTCTTCAGGTCCAGGATTTAATAGCAAATATTGAAAAGGAAAAATTAGGATTTCAGAGTAATTAGAATTATAGCAGTCTTCTGCCCATTCTCTAGAATAATTTAAAGTTTTGCAACCCAGCCTTGCATTTCTTAAAAATCTGCATCAGTTATGAGCGTAACTGTTGTTCGCATGTTGTTCCATTCAGGAACAACATTTCCTGTATTCAGGAAAACAAAGCAATGCATACACATGTAAAAATATGACTAAAATTGCAGCTGTAAGAAAACTGGCTAATTTCTGTATGAAGACAGGACTCGAATTCAGTTGGGTAGATATCAAATCTATTAATGGGAGGATAGGAAGTTTTATTCTCTAGATTGGGGCTGGTGAGATCGTCAGCAAGCAAGAAAGGAGGACACAGCAGAAGAACATGTGGAGAAAGGAAATTTGAGGAATAAAGCTCATAAGATAAAGTTTTACTAGCGTAGGAAAAAGCTCAGGTGAATACAAAAAAAAAATTCCACATAGCTCTCAGGTGGTATGTGTCCATTTTAAGGAGGTATTAGCTTTGAATCACGCAAGGGGATGATTCTACTCTAGCAGGTCCCATATTTTATGTAATGAATTGGATGGGTTTGCTCTGACATGTCTTAAGCCTCTGAGAGCTACTGCACCTTCACTAGAGTTCTGTTCAGAGACTGAACTTTTTAGGTTTATTTGTATTAATCATAGGAATTGTTCCAATCTCTGCCCAAAGGTAATTATGGAAAGTCCACAATAATTCCACAGAATCCAGCTACTAAGAAATTCCACAAACTTACCAAAAAAAGTAGAAAGGCTTTTTATCTGCTTTTCATCCATGTATCAATTTCAGAAAAAAGTTTGTTCATTTGGCTGCAGGCTTTCAATAAAAACATGTTAAGAGCTCAGGATCATCTGTGTTCCGTAGTGGTACTTTCAAACCTTCCATTATGTACATTTTACTGATATGCACATCTTTACACTCACATATTTGTAAATGTACCTTGAGGCTCACATGAATCTTTCACTCTCTTCTAAGCAGAAATGCCATCCCATTTGAGAATATCTGTTACTATGATCTCAAGAGGCTTCGTTCATCAAACAATACCATCACGGGACTCACTCCGGTCTGATAAAATGCTTTGCTCATTAAGCCCTTCTGTGCTACTTGATTTTCTTGCTTTCCTTCCATCAGGCTTGCCATGCATACAAAATTCTCAATTATTGAATGCTAATTTCCTAACGGTTTTTTGCAGTTCATGTGTTTAAATTAGCTTGTCAAATTAAGAGCAAGCATCTTGGAAAGGATTTGAAGAAGTTGGGTGTGGAGCAATTTTCTACTCAATAAAGTATAGATCTAGTTATTGTACCATTCTTATCAGTAATGTATCAGGGCTGACAAATGTACACATTCATTCTCAATACTTTTGTTGCACTTAATTAAAAAGACCAACTGCTTTTACAATACAACTTTCAAAACAGAGAAAAATATTGCATTTTAATCAGAGCAAACTGACAAAGGGCCAGAATTTCTACTTCTCAAATTTTCAATATTATTGCTTCATAATTGGCAAAGAAACAGAATACAAGTTAGGAAAATAGTACTGACATTACTTTTCATTTATCACAGGGTGAATTTGGCCTAATTCAACAATCTGCTTGTTAAGACCCAGGTATTAGGATGCTGCCATGGTTTCATATAAACCCACTCAGGCATAAGCAACTGCTGGAGTGGTTTTATAAATCCTGTAGACAGACACAATCCGAGCAAATTTCTTTTGGTTTGCCTGAAGCAGCAATATGATCAGCAAATTCACTGTTATACACATTGATAGAAAGGAATGTATTTTGACAAATAAGATACATTTTAAACATCTACCCCTTCTGAAGCGTTTAAAATGAGATTTGCCTTGTCACTTGCATATGAATATATTACACTGATTGGATTATATATGCTCCCCCTGGTGGTTTACTTAATCCACACCAATGCCTCTTTTATTATTCCTTTTATTCTTTTTAATTTTGCAATTCAATGGCTAAGATAGTGTGGCCAATTTTGCAATAACAGCACACTACTCACAGTTACTGCTGCGATAAAACCAGCCGGAGCACAAATCCATAAGTTTTCCTCCCATCTTTTAATTTGGAATTGAAATATGTAACATCCCTAAAGCAAAAGAAACCCCAAACCAAAAAAAAAACCACCAAAACCAAACCACACCAAAAAACCCAAACCAAACAAAAAACCCCAAGGAAGAATAAACACTCCAATAGTTAAAGTGAGGAAGTATTTAAAGGTGAGCACTTCAACCAACCTAGTGTCCTTCTATGATGAAATGACTACATCAGTGGACAAGGTAGTAGCTATGGACTTCATATATCTGGACTCCTGAAGGAATTTAACATGGTTCATCCTTCTCTCTAAGGAGGCAGATTTAAACTAGATATGAGGAAGACAGTCTTTATAATGAGAGCGATGAAACACTGGAAAAGGTTACCCAGAGAGGTGGTTGATGCATAATTCCTGGAAATGTTCAGTATCAGGCCAGATTGACTCTGAGCCACCTGATCTAGTGGAAGATTCCCCTGCTGGGGGGCTGGAGTACATAGAATCATAGAATAGTTAGGGTTGGAAAGGAACTTAAGATCAACTAGTTCCAAACCCCCTGCCATGGGCAGGGACACCTCACACTAAACCATCACACCCAAGGCTATGTCCAACCTAGCCTTGAACACTGACAGGGATGGAGCATTCACAGCTTCACTAGGCAACCCATTCCAGTGCCTCACCACCCTTAACAGTAAAGAACTTCTTCCTTATATCCAATCTAAACTTCCCCTGTTTAAGTTTTAGCCCATTACCGCTAGTTCTATCACTACAGTCCCTAATGAAGAGTCCATCCCCAGCATCCCTGTAGCCCCCTTCAGATACTGGACATCAGAACTGCACACAATACTCCAGATGAGGTCTCACGAGAGCAGAGTAGAGGGGCAGAATCACCTCCTTCGACCTGCTGGTCACACTCCTTTTGATGCAGCCCAGGATACGGTTGGCTTTGTGGGCTGTAAGCACACACTGAAGATGGCTCATGTTCATGTTCTTATCGACCACCACCCCCAAGTCCTTCTCCACAGGGCTGCTCTGAATCTCCTCTTTGCCCAACCTGCAGCTGTGCCTGGGATTGCTCCGACCCAGCTGTAGGACCTTGCACTTGGTATGGTTCAACTTCATGAGATTGGCATCAGCCCACCTCACAAGCGTGTCAAGGTCCCTCTGGATGGCATTCCTTCCCTCCAGCATATCCACCCAACTACACAGCTCGGTGTCATTGGCAAACTTGCTGAGGGCGCACTCAATCCCACTGTCCATGGCAGCAACAAAGATATTGAACAAGACCGGTCCCAACACCAATCCCTGAGGGAAACCACTCATCACTGGCCTCCAGCTGGACACTGAGCCATTGACCACAACCCTTTGCATGCAGCCATCCATCCAGTTCTTTATCCAACGAGTGCTCCACCTACCAAATTGATGTCTCTCCAGCTTAGAGACAAGGATGTCGTGTGGGACAGTGTCAAATGCTTTGCACAAGTCCAGGAAAATGACGTCAACTGCTATACCCCAGTCTATCAGTTCCGTAGCCCCATCATAGAAGGCCACCAAATTGGTCAGGCAGGATTTCCCCTTAGTAAAGCCATGCTGACTGCCACCAAACACCTCGTTGTTTTTTGTGTACCTTAGCATGCCTTCCAGGAGAATCTGCTCCAAGATTTTGCCAGGCACAGAGGTGAGACTGTAATTCCCTATGTCATCTATTTGCCCCTTCTTGAAAATGGGGGTTATATTTCCCTTTTTCCAGTCTTCATGAACTTCACCTGACTTCCATGATTTTTCAAATATGATGGCCAGTGGCCTAGCAACTTCACTTGCCAGCTCCTTCAGGATCCGCGGATGGATTTCATCAGGTCCCATGGACTTGTGTGCGTTCAGGTTCTTAAGATGGTCTTGAACTGGATCCTCTCCAACAGTGGGCCCAAGGTCTTCATTCTCACTGTCCCTGCATCTGCCTTCCAAGACTTGAGTAGTGCAGTCAGAGCCTTTGCCAGTAAAGACTGAGGCAAAGAAGTCATTCAGAACCTCAGCCTTCTCCAAATCCTGGGTAGCCAGTTCACCTGATAGCTTCTAGAGAGGGCCCACATTGTCCCTAGTCTGTCTTTTATCTGTGGAGAAAAACTCAATGTTTCCTATTTGGACTTAATTATTTTCTTTTGTAAATCAGGGGGTTTATGCAGTCAAATAATATGATATTTATTCTTGTGCTGCTTTTTTTTGGTAATTCTATATGGGCATTACTTTGCTCAGCTGATAAATATTTTAGATTATATAAGACTGTTACTTATATTACAATATTAGATTCAACCTATTAGAATAGGTCTTGTCAGATGGCATATACAGAACAACAAACAAACGACCTAACTCTTTTCCTCCTCCCTGATATTCAAAATTTCCAGACATAAACTCAGATTTAAAAGTTAAATAAACATTTTTCCAAATCCTTTCTAAAGCAAGAATAAACAAACAAGACATTTCAAGCTTGCCCAAGAGTTCAGAAGACAAATGAGAAGCATTTTTTTATCCCAATTACCATGAAGGCACCATGGAAAACTGTCTCTTCATTTTTCAACTGTGAAATGTTTTCTTAAGAAGTGCAATTGCCTGAAGATTCTCCCTTGCCCACTCTCCCATTAATCATCATGGAATGCAAAACAACTTCTTTCTTTACTACCTGCTTAGATGGGAACAGTAATTATCATAATAAAAGACTATAAGTATCAAGACATACATTACATTATTGCTACTATTCCCAGACGCATTTCTGAATTTTCACTTTGCTCAGAACTCATTCCATAAGAAACAGACGTAATATTTTCATCTACACAACTAGTGTTGCTGCTGGCGTACAGGATTAGGTATTGAAGCAAAATGTGTCACAAATTATATTCTTTCATCTTTTTAGCTCAGGATTGTTTAGAGTACAAGAAGCTTTGAGACCTGTGTGCACACACATGGTCAGAATAACTGCCTAGAGTGCACAGCTCATCACTACACACAGGAAGTCCAACATAAGCATTTGCATAGCCTGCTCAAGACACTTCTCAGACTGGGGGTTTGCACTCCATGGGTCAATACCATAAAATGGTATGATTGCAAGCCTGATTATTCAATGTGTAGTCTGGAAAAATCTTAAGTTTGTAAGACAATTTCATAGTCTGGAAAAATCTTAAGGGTAAATGTACATTTAAGCACTTAACATGAGCAAGATCTTCTTGTGAACTGGGAGAAAGTGTGTGAGCCCTAGAGACCTTTCTGGTCTTAGATACATAAGTCTAGATTTTGGTGAAAAGGAACTTTTAGCAGTGCTCTCCCATTCTGCATAGCTTCCCCTGAAAACGTAAGTCAGCCAGAAAAACACCCTTGTGGATCTAGCCATTAGGCTTTTTGGTGACCTTGCAAAAAGGCAGCCAGTTTTGATGATTTAAAAGTTGAATACAGATACCAGCAGTGACAGCTGAATAAGTCATCTACACTGTATGCAGCACTTGCCATTAGTCCTTCAGTATTCTAGTTCTCTACTTCCAGTGTTTGGGGTGAGAGTACCACACTAAACCTGATTGATGGTGCAAGGGGTGGGAGATACTTTTATCCTGTGTTAATGAAGTGAAGCATGAGACACATGCAAAACCTGAATCTTCAGCATGCACTGATTGCAGGAGTCAGTTCTTCGTCTGATTATTTCTGAACTCACTGAAATATCAGTATCACTTCATTGCTCAAATCTGAGACTTTCCTGAAGTTATCAAAACAAAACCATAAATATCTACAGAATCTGAACGGAAATATCTCCAAAACATTGTATAAATGTGGCTTTTAAAAAGTCTTTGATCATTTAAGCATCATACTTCCATTATATTTCAGTGCCAACTCTTTTATATTTAATAACACAATTTATTTCTTGGGCAATTAGAATATTTCCAAGGGAACTCACTATTGCAGTAATACAAGTTGTACAAATTGAACCTACAAAATAACATCAAAGTTGCCTTAAAGCTTCCAAAAATCCTCCTAAAAAATAACATCTCTAACATGCAGGACATACCAAGTGCCTAAATTATACAAATATTTCCAGAAGCATGAAAAGATGATATATAAACAGATCTAATATTAATGAGTTCTCCCTGCTTTTAAGTGCTAGATGGTCAGAGATAATTATAAGAGCAAATAATCTAAGTTTCAGCCATAGCTGGCTACTATGAGAGAGATGCTAAGTGCTTGTCATGCTTGTCATGTGCTTATGGAACAGTTTTGCTTGTGGAACAGTTATAAAACATACACAGTTTAAAAAAAATATATATCTCTTAGGGGGATCCTCCATCTGCTGAAGTAAAAAAAAATAAATAAATAAGAAAATACTATGTGCCTTTGCCCTTGCTTTAGTAGCAATGAAATTGTATGACATACGTTAGATTGGATTTCAGTGGGCAGTTTAATGATTCTTTATGAAAAGGCAAACTGAGATTTAAGCTTGTAAGTAGCTACAGCAGTAGAGGATTTTGGACCTACAAGAAGAGCCTACCTCTCCACAGATTGCAGAGTTTGCACAGCAGCTGAGCTGGAGTTACAGGCTGGAAACAGCCCACTGTTGTAGAATAAAGTTATTTTCATTTCAATACAGACTGCCCACATGGGGGTGTATGGTTATTCTGCAATGGCTCTGCTGGTCAATTTTCCTTGCGCATTTACAAGTTTTATATAAACTTTCTGTTTTTCCAACAACTGTACTTTGTTGTGTGAATGATATAATATATGGTTTAGATTTTATGCAAGGGAAAAAAACAATACACGCTGCTGTTCCTGGTAGCAATGTTGCTCTGCCTAAATGGGGTCATAATTTGTTGAGAAAAAAAGGAGTGCAGAATTGGCATAGAGTTTTGTTTCCCACTGGATACATGTTTACTTGTTATGCACATAGAAGTCTATCTTCTCTGAGAGATCTCACTTAGTGCACCAAAGTGCTACCATGGCTCCACAGGAGGAACATGACTGTCTGTTACAGCCATATCTGACCCCTGTTGTTCCCTCTCTAGCAAACAGGCATTCTCTCTCTGCGGAAATCAAAGCACTAGGTCAGCCAGTAGCTTATTGCCATGCTGGAAACCTGTCAACATCAAGTTTCATGCCTTCAGGCTTTTGTACCAAAGGCTAATTGCCTTCACCACCCTGGGCTTTATCTACAGCCAAGAGAGACAGCTTTTGGTTTCTCACCTCCCATACCAGTGTGTCCTTTGCAACCCAGTAGCACTACTCAAGCATTACTTCTAAGCATCTGCCTCTGCTTACTTCAAAAAACCCCTATGAGAACTAATTTGAAAGTGGACTGTAAACATTAATTTTCTTTGTACTCTAGGCACTTCTGAAATGTCTCCGTTAATACTTCACATCATAATTTGCTTTTGTTTACCCAAGCAGATTTTACTCTGCTGCAGCAGAGTAATGAATATCACAAAAGGAGATAAAAGTCTAGGCTGATTTACAAGACTAGTGGTTGAACAGAGTCACATACAAAAAAAGCTGGAGCACTGGGATGAAAGAACTCACAACTTTCCATCCTTTATGATTTTTATCCAGGACAGTTAGGTTTTCTCGTTGAGCAAGTGCTTCTCCATCATATGCAAAAAGAACATTTTAACACAGTGAATTTAAGTCTGAGGGGAGAAAAACCACAAAGTGGTATTGAAGTAAAGGATTCTGAGTACTCTCCTGTGATCTAGACATCTCCAGTGAGAATGTAATAGGCTTTTTTTAATATCTTCTTAAAATGAATATACATGCTGAGGAACAGCAAGGTAGAAGAAGAAAGGCACTTTACTAGAAGACAGGTGAGAGTATCCAGAACTAGTAGGGAGGAGAAAATTATCAAAGCTGAGACCGGAATGAGTGCTGATCACAATGATCCTGCAAAGTAATGTACCCTAACTAAATGCTCAGTCTTCACATTTTGGAAAGCAAGTTGCCTCTTTTCACAAAATATGTGCCCACTTACTATTTCAGATTTGTTTCTTTGTAGAACTGAATTAATTGAAATAAACTGCTCATTTCAGAAGCTGGAGGAGAGTGAAAGAAAGGAAATGGGGCCAGAGGCAGACATCATCATCAGAGCCATGCTTTTGGAGGAAGTAACAAGTTGAAAAAATGAAGTGTGAATCTAGTAAAAAGTATAAAATTAAGATGTTCAGGAGATTGGAGCATAGCCCCAGAGGTTCCCAAGACCTAGCTGAACAAAATCAGGAACAAACTGGTCTGATCTCACAGCTGGCCCTGCTTTCAGTAGGAGGTTATACTGGATGACTTCTAGTGAATCCTTCCATTCTGATCTGCTTTAGGATTCTATACACAGTCCTCTATTTGCTTAAACCTGGCTGAATAGCATTCATCTTTACGAATGCAGATTGGAGTCTGTGACTCATCTTAAACTACTGAAATTCCCATGTAGAGGCATAATCCTGGTTTGCTTTTCTCTTGCTTACCTTTTTATAGGTAATTGACTCCAGTTCCTGCTTTTGCTGCTAGTTAAACAATGTCCAAATACAGCCTGCATGAAATGACAATCTCACTACTGCTAGTAATGGGCTAATTAACAGCAATAAAACTATTCAGCCTATCTGCTGCTGCTTATCAAAGGCACAACCATGCTGCAGTGTGGAGCCAGCTGCTTTTGGGAAATGGTGCAGGACTGCCTCACAGTAGGTTCATCTTTGATTGCAGTGTGATCTTCACAGGCAAGATGAAAAGTAAGATTGTTTTAATACAAATTTATTTAAATACAGAAATGTGTTGAGACTGTGTATGTGAATGTGTTTTCAGCAGTAAATTGTCAGATGTGAAGGGGCATCCAGAAAATCATGCAAATACTTGAAAGGGAATACAGTGTGACTATATGGTGGCATTGCTTCCTGCTAAAGATGAAGGAAAAAAAATGTTTTAGTTCTCCACAGTGAGTGAAATAGATTTTCCAGAAATTCCACATCTCACAAAACTCAGTAATTAAGAAACTACAGAAAATACAAAGGATCTCAAGGTTTGCCTGTTCTTCATAAGATGACCTTTACCATACAGGTTTTTATATTTTAATATTTTTCATATAATTGAGTCTATCAAAAAAGAAATGAGAACACTGGCCACAAAGCAACAGACTTTGATCAAACCAAACCCAATAGAAACTTAGTACAATGCTTATTAATGGAAGGAGAATCAAGCAATGCTTGAAAACAAGAAATTGGATAAAACAAGGAAGTTCATGCTTGCTTGGGACAGTTTTCTACAAGTACCCTTAGTCTTGGAAAAGTATGTTTACTATGACTTGATTTTATTTAGCTCTAATTTCACTAAGACAAGGGTTTTTTGCAAGACAAACTGAGAACAGACCGACTTTGCAAATTACTTACTACAGGAATTGAAGCTTAAGAAAACATAATAAAAGTGACCCCAGGTTCCTAATTCCATAAAATGTTCATTACCTATTTACCAATTATTCAATATGGTGTCAAATTATTGCACTATTTTAGAATGTTAATAGCCTTTTCTCCTTTATTATGAATCCATTTCATACATAAAATTTCTGAACCTAATCAGTAGGGTTGAAAAACATGACGACAATAAATATCCATTATGATACTGCATTTTGTGTCAGAGAACTAGTATTAAATAAATTTTTGCTTTAAAGGTTAATAAAGACCATGGAGTGAAGAACTTTTTGGAAAACCTATAGCTGCAGAGTTCACATTTTGTTGTCCTGCACTCCAGCTGCTCAGAGTCTAAATCGCTCCTGCTACTGACTTGACTGCCTTCGTCAATGTGGCAGCAAGAGGGCGAGGAGACTTCAATGTACCCACTAACTGTAATGAGAGATTAAAAAAGAAAATACTTGACTCTTTGGATGTTTCAGTCTCCCTACTGTTAAGAGAACAAGTAGATCTTTATAGTTACATTACCACTGTGCATCTCCATGTGCTTAAATTATTTTTAATAAAGCCAAGGTTATAGCGTGAAAATACAAATTTTATTATCATTTCTACTTCTTGTTCTTCTCCAAAAGGATTTTAAAGTAGGGGGAGGTTTAGATTGGATATAGGGAAGAAATTATTTACTGTTAGGGTGGTGAGGCACTGGAATGAGTTGTCCAGGGAGGTTGTGAATGCTCCATCCCTGGCAGTGTTGAAGGCCAGGTTGGACGAAGCTTTGTGTGGCATGGTTTAGTGTGAGGTGTCCCTGACTATGGCAGGGTGGTTGGAACTAGATGATCTTAAGGTCCTTTCCAACCCTAACTATTCTATGGTTCTATGATTGAACATGTCTTCAACATAAAAAGGACATGGAAGTGTTGGAACAAGTACAGAAGAGGGCCATGAGGATGAGCAGGGAACTGGAGCATCTCCCATACAAAGACAGGCTGAGAAATTTGAGACAGTTTAGCCTGGAGAAGAGAAGGCTCTGTGGAGACCTCATAGCAGCCTTCCAGTATCTGAAGGGGGCCTATAGGGATGTTCGGGAGGGACTCTTCATTAGGGACTGTACTGACAGGACAAGAGATAACAAGTTAAAACTTAAACAGGGGAGGTTTAGATTGGATATAAGGAAAAAATTCTTTCCTGTTAGGGTGGTGAGGCACTGGAATGGGTTGTCCAGCGAGGCTGTGACTGCTCCATCGCTGGCAGTGTTCAATGCCAGGTTGGACAAAGCCTTGCATGGCATAGTTTAGTGTGAGGTGTCCCTGCCTATGGCAGGGGGGTTGGAACTAGATGATCTTAATGTCCTTTCCAACCCTAACTATTCTATGATTCTATATAGGAGAAAGGGCTTATACTCTAACCTGTTTGACTATTCTTGCCTAATTACTTTGCTGAAGTGAAATGGGATGATTGTATTGTTACTGATTGCAATAGAAATTCATGTGAATGCATATACATAAAACCAGAATATAACAACCCTTTGCACTGAATAACCTATAGGCAATGTTTTTGGATGTCTCTGAGCACAGCCGCACACCCATGCAAAAAAGAAAAATCCTTTTCTTTACCTTTGGAGTTTGCTGCACCAGCTGCAGTTGAAACCAATCTGGGCAGTGACACAAGGACCACAGCTGGTAAACTGCAGACAAGCTGGGATGTAGATAAACACAAATTATTACATTAGTGTCATAAATAATTCTCATAAGAATCACAAAAGAAGGATACATCTGATAATACATATTTAGGGACTCCACAGTCCAAAATAAGATCCCAAATCCAGCCTATTACAGAGCATTGCACAACTCTATGCACAAAGATACATTTTATCTGTAGGATTCTATTTGTAAATATGTTTCCACTTCCACATCTGTTCATTCAGCTTCATTGATTTTTTTTTTATCTTTTTGCTTAATATTAAGTATTTTCTTAAATCCTATTCTTCCATGGCTCCCATGTTCTGTGGTGTTGCTAACATTCAGACATAAGCAGAAAATAAGGCTGGCAGGAAAGTGTGCAAGAACGATAATTGGACTATAAAAAATAAAAATAACTATTTTTGGTTTTTTCCACAGTACTACAGCTGCAGTTTAAACCCACAGATTTTTAAAGCATGTAGTTATACCTTGGACAAAAGAGACAGATGAACTGCAAAATGTGTTTGGGGATAGTCCTTTGTGATAGGATGCACTGTGCACAGAAGAATTCGTGTTTGCCTTGCAAGCATGAAAATTGCTCTTTTTTTTTTTTTTGAGGAATGAATTTCAAGGCAATACAATCATTTTTCTTAAAAAAAAAAAAANGGGGATAGTCCTTTGTGATAGGATGCACTGTGCACAGAAGAATTCGTGTTTGCCTTGCAAGCATGAAAATTGCTCTTTTTTTTTTTTTTGAGGAATGAATTTCAAGGCAATACAATCATTCTTCTGAAAAAAAAAAAAAGAAATATTTGGCACAGATTTCATTCAAACCCAACTGGGAGCTATATACCCATATAACTGAAGATACATGAGGATGTACTGGATAATGTACCATCCACCTGGAAATCTGAGAGAGGATAAACAAATCTCTTCAGGATTTCAAGTCCACAGATAAAACAAAATATTTAAAATCTTGTGTGTTTCTGGGAGGGGGATCTTTTCCATATCTGGCTCCTACACATGTTAGGTTTTACTTACTCGGAAGAGGTATCATTTCAACAGCTGACAGATTGGTAATCTTTGACATCTGTAGTTCCACCCTGTGGTACTCATAAATTGTTCTTCTACGGACATCTACCGGGAAAGAAAAACAAAAGTCTTTTCATACTTCACTATTTTGCAGTCTTAGATTGTGAAATAGTGGATATAATGATTTCTTAATGTTCCTTAGGTGCATACATGACCCCAACTTTCCTCAGGAATACAGTTTTAACTTTAGACATCATGAAGGAATATGTAAAAGGTATAGACAGAGAAATTTTCATTTGAAAAGCTATCAGAGCTGACAGAATAGGTACCTATTCCTGTTAAAGGATTATGAAAATGCTGAGTGTGCTCCCAAGCATCCTAGACATTCATTTAGGCAGAAATTCTAAAGAGTATACTGTCAGACATTTTAGGGTATATTTCAGATGCTTGCTTTCCTAAGACATTTCTCAGCTTAGAGACTTGAGAGAAATGCTTTATATGCTCACTTGTCAGTTCTTGTCAAGATGCACAAACACAACTGATTTTATTGCTTAATCAAATTAGCTACAAGCTTGCTCAACTCTGAATGCTCTAGAAAATTTTTTCATATGGTAACATTGCATTAAAGAAGATAAGTCTTCCTAAGCAGCCAGTGTTATGCATAATCTTTACACAAGTTGACTGTACCTAAGTTTCTCAAAGCAGAAATTCAATATAGTTAGTACACTGTTGCTATGGGCTTTAAACTTACAGACAACTAAGATCCATGCACAAGATAAGTGTGAAAAAAAAACACAACTGTTAGTTTACAGATCAACATCCTATGATGTATTCTGAATAATCCAGATTTTAAATGCACGGCCACAATGCAGACTGGTGAGCTTGTATCTTTGTAACTCGAAAGTGCAGTTGACACCGTCAATCTGACACACTAGTGGTGGTGATTTTCTGGTGCACTTGATTCAAATTTATGGCCTTTTTGAAGGTCTGCTAAATTAATGGAAATCAGTGCTGAATAGAATCACTGACCCCGTGGGATCATTCCAGAGAGGAATAAATGGTTACATACAAAGTATTAACAGGTTACTCTGGTCAATGGCTGGTCTGAGTCTACATGCAACAGAAGATAAGGAATTATAGACAGCAACAAACTCAATAGTAGGTTGTCTTCTGTGTTGCCAGCCCTGGAGGGATTAGGGCACATCTTGTTGCAATCTCTTGTTAAGAGGGATATTGTAGGCAATTCTCAGACAGAAAATGAAATCTCAACTAAAATAAATCAAGCCGTAAATACGAATTCTTAAGGGAAGAGAGAAAGTGCACTGAGGTGTCCTGTGGCTAAGGTGCCTCTCAGATCAGGGGGACAAGGCATACTAAGAAGGATGGCTAACCTCTAAAGGCACAGCTGTGGGAATCCCCCTTACACCACACAGAAAATACCATTAACGTATTTGTGTCAATTGAGGGGATGGGGAGGTGGAAGTAGAGCTGTGCTGGGTGGTATAGCTCTCTCTTGCAACAGCTAGGTCTGCTGTGGGGGAATCAGCTTCTCTGCTTTCACTGCATACGCCTTCAGGCACAGGTAGGCAGTGTCTGGCTTTCAGACAATAATGCTTCCATTTAGCTCCAATTCAGCACCTTTGCCAATCAGTTCCTCTTGCCATTTATTTGAAACTGTCTTTGCTATGGTTTTACCCTTCCTGATACCAGAATTCTCTTTTCATATAAAATGCACCTTCAATGAAGCTAGTTTTATATTTTACCTACAAAGTCATTCTGACTGTTTAAAAGACAGATATGGGGATGTGCCAAAGGTTTACCCCAGTAAATGCCTTAGCTATGTCCTTCAAACCCACTGTCCTTCAAGGCAAAGCTAATCTTCTGCTGGTGTGGGGAAAATCTTTTGCCAGCAGTGAAAGGTTTAGGCTCTCAGGATGGTAAATCCCATTAAAAGCACCTGCCAAATCAGTGTTCAGAAAATGTGTTTGAAATGAACTCCTGCCAATGCTAAAGGCTTTGTTTCCACAGAAATCTTTATCCTTCTGTCAAAAAAAAAAAAAAAAAGAAAATTAAAATTAAAATTAACATGTTTGGCANCCATTAAAAGCACCTGCCAAATCAGTGTTCAGAAAATGTGTTTGAAATGAACTCCTGCCAATGCTAAAGGCTTTGTTTCCACAGAAATCTTTATCCTTCTGTCAAAAAAAAAAAAAAAGGCAAATGAATATATAAATTAAATGGTGGGTGCTGATACTTCAATTGGACTTCATTTCATCTCATCAGTAGTGGTACAGACTGTTAATGCTATAACCTTGTTTACTCTGAACCTTTTCTAACAGAGTCCTCACAGAGCTCACAAGAAATAAAGGACTTCAGGCCTTCCAAAGATCCAGTAAGAATCAATGACTCAGGTCACAGGCACTTTTACCCAGTGCATGAAATTTCTAAAATACAATGACTTTTAGAGAATTAAGCTTGTTATTAAAAAAAAATAATAAAATTCTAATCACACAGATTTCAGCATGACTGTTGATCCCATTAAATCCCTGGCAGACTCAGGTTTGATCTTTTCTTTTTCAGGAAGAAGAGTGTGCCAACGACAGGTTGTGACTTTGTATGCACAGATCTATCTACTGTAAGAAACCTAAACACAGAGAGGTATTTGCATAGTCACCTTCTAACAGCTTTGTATATACTTGCAGGCAGGTGGTTAGAAACACAGGTGTTCAAATTTATCTGCCTGGCCACACTGTAGAAACATGCAAGTGTAGATTCTTTTGAAAGTCTGACTTGAAACACACCATGCTTAGCTCCTCAAAATGCACTTTTTCCTCCCTGTTTAGAATTCTGAGCCTGTGTCCACTTTAATGAAACAGGTTAGAAAGGTTAAAATCAACACAATAAACAGAAAAATGAATACTGTCGCCTGACATGTTCCTCTTCAACCACTCCACACACTCCTTCTCCAACCCAAGGTACATGATGCTTTTAACTTAGGTGTAACTTGCTCGTTTTTGTCCTATGATGTCTATTTAGCACTCTTACAAAGAAGTGCAAGTGCAGAATCATAAAGAGCTTATGAGCCCATGTACTTCATTATTCACTTTAACTTGGCAAGAACTAGTGAAATCATTTGACGTAGTAAGACACAAAAATGTAAACATCATGTGCAGGTACTTTGCTGAAAGGAGGCATTACATCAGGTTTAAGGGAACCAGGGAAGGTTCTTCCAGGGAAAAAAGGGAAGTACTTTTGAATGCGTATATTCATTTGAGGTACCATGGTTCTGAATTTCAGAAAATATGTACATATTCTTCTCCTAGTCATGAAAATATTTTGCTTTTTGTGCAGGTCTGAGTATCTCAAACATGTTTTTTAATCAAATTATATAATTTGTAAGTATTTTATTTTCAATAACAGATTCTTTTCTGGTTTCTTTTTGTTTTTTTTCTTACGTAGACCAACTTGGTCTTTAGTTAGTTTCTGTGTCATGTTCAGGTGTTATCTTTGAATACAGGGCCGAAGGTACAGTTCCATTAGAAAATGCTGAAGAAAACAACAGCTACTTGAGTGCATTCCCCAGTGACCTAGAGAGATAATGTGGGGGATCTGAAGGCCAACTGAAAGAATTCTTTCATGCGATTAAGCAGTGGATAGCCAATTAAAATATATGTAAAATATATGCTTGATTCTGGTGTGACAAAATATTTCTACATAGTTTTAAACTAAATAATGGCATATAAATATTCTATGAAACAGAACTGTCAGAGTTAAATGAATATACAATGGAGAGAGTGCTCTGAAGATGCAGCAGTGCAAGAAGAGTGCCAGTGACTTCCTAACACACCTGAAGAGTCAGTAGCTAGTAAAAAGGTATTCTAAATATGTGCTCAAGAGATGCACAATCTCTCTGGTACTTTTCCATTGTATAATCGCTTTTTGTCATACAGCATTCCTCAGCTAAAACCTGCAACCCAGTGAAATTTGAAAATGTTGGAGAAGTCAGTCTGATTTTTTAGGTTATATGTTCACACTAATAAAAATCCTTGTCAATGAAAGATTTCTAGGGAGTTGATATCAACCATATATCCAGCAAAAATTGCTAAACAAAGCCATATGTATTCATACAGCTTCACTTTCATTTTTAAGTCTCGTTTTTAGAGAAAACACAAATGGTAAGAGGGTGCATTTGATTATGCAGAAGTCAATTTGATGTAAAAAAACTTCTGAAACATACCCAGTTCAAACTGCAAGCAATTTGTGAAAAACATAAGGAATACAGAACGGTGACGTACAGCTACTCTACTATATAGCCACTGGCTTTGTTTGTTAAGGACTTTGTTTAGCACCACTGTCTGAATAAAACCTTCATGCAAATACATATTCTGCCAGCCTGGTGTGTCTGATCATCATCACCACAAAAGGTAAAGGAATCGGAATGTCAATCTTTCTTTGTAACAGAGCTTAGTAAAAATTTAGCAATATTAACTAATTAATTCTTGAGGCACTGACATTGTGATCAAACACGTTTGTAATCAAACCTCCACCACAACTGTTCTTTGTCATCGACTATTACACATGTATGAATCTAGATCAAAATTAAATTCCCTAATTGTATTAATTTTATAATTCTCTTAAAAGTTGCTAAAAAAATCCTTTAAAACCTGTAAGCTGCACCTCTAAGCCATATGTATGAATATGCAAACCAGTGAAGTAGGCTCTGAAAATAATTTTTTCATGAAAAATGTAGAAAAAACTGTTCTGCGCCAACACTGTGCCCAACACACATCATTTACTTTGAAACTCTCCATGTTCTTTCAGACTTACCCCAATTCCTGATGCCAGCTGAGCTGCTCTCAGTACTGAATCTAGGTGTGAAAAACATGCTTTATCGCCTTAGACCACATGCATCAAACTGCCAAATTCTGAGATTGGCTGATGGCCAGTTTGGCCAAATTGAAAATATTTTAAGCTTTGATCACCTTGCGCCAGTTCCTGAAATGCTTTTATGTCACCAAAGAGTAGCAGCATGCCCATCTCTTTCCTTCACTGCTCTTGAATCAGCCATCTAGTGCCAAGGAGCCGAGCTGCCAGACTAAACCCTGTTGGGCCAGCAAACATGCAGGGCTGCAGGAGCTGGCACCCTGTGGAATTAGTTACACCAGTAAAAAGCAAGCGTAAATACTGTGAATTTAGAGAGATAACTTTGGTTTCCACTTTGCACAGAGGTA
>NDXB01021229.1:0-15125 GCA_002631895.1 Agapornis roseicollis
GCAGGAAGGAGGGGTTGAGTGGGTGAACGTGCTGCCTGGCTGGGTTCAAACTACTACAACCCCAAACAAGCCAAACCTCTTTTCTGGTTTCTAGTCCAGCTCCAGAACTGTCCTTGTGAGCAGAAACGCCTTCCAATCAAGGTTCTTTTTATGCCTCTGACACAGTTCAGCTAATCATTTTATGAAAGACCCAAGGATTCTTCTGGGATTTATGTTCCTGAAGGATGATTGAAAGGAGAGGTAAGTGCCAAAATGTGGAGTTACAATCCTTATAAGTACTCACTTTAGCTGCTTCCTTAACACCACAGAGTTTCTTTGCTAGAGTTTGTAGCTCCTGAGAGAGGTTTCATGACCCACGCTGTAGTCTTGGACTTAGCAACCCATTCTCACTAAAGCCAGGGAACTACCCTTCATCTGCCTGCATTCCTGGGAGGAGCAGGAAGCTGCATAGGAATTCCTATTCCTCCAGGAATGCATAGTCAGTCCCATGATCACCCAAACAATGTTTAAGGAGGAAGCTGTAGGGTTCTCCCACCCACAAGCTCAGCCCAGTCTTGTTCTCCTCCAAGAATTAAACCTAAAGTGTTTATCTTGTCTAATATAGCTTCTCTTTTGCTATTTGTGGGGAGGAGCAGTTCCAGCAGCCAACAGCACAAACAGGGCTAAAGAAGATGCATTTTACAGCTTTTTCTGAGGATGAAGAAATTGTGAAACTAAAACATCATCTAAGACATATCAGGTATGTCAGTGTAGGCTTGTTGCTGCCACTTGGTTGCCCAATTTTTCCACTGTGCTTAGGACCTTCAGGGAAGGAAAGCCAAGAAAGCGCTGGACATGAGTCTGAGACAGCTAAACATCACAACTTGCGGTAGACCATGAGTAAGAAAACAGAAGAGAACATCTAGGCTAAGAATGATCCTCTTTCCCCTTCCCACTTCTTGGAGGATACTTATGGTAACTTCAAGTTCAAGTTTGAAAGCCTTTTAAGCCTCTGCTTCCCGAAGAGAAAGGGCACTGATTTTCCGACGACCATAGCAGTGCTCTCAGACTCTAGGTGGCAGGAGCACATTTTCTCTGTTGCTTGCTTCTCATCACACCTGACTCTTCTGGTTTAATCAGTGTTTGAGGGAGGAAATGGGGAGAAGTTCTGTGAGCTTAAAGACCCTGTAAAGAGTAGCATATGGAAAAAAAAAATAAAAGGAAAGAAACTAGCTTCAGCTTAGTAGCTTTTGGGTTGTGTCCTTTTCACTCTTCTGTTACCAAAGGAAAGAGAAGGAAATAAAACAAAGCAAAACACACACACAGAGAAGGAGGAAAAAGTCAGCAGTGAAGAAAAGGAAGTTCTCAGGTCTGTCAGTTCAGCCTTAGAACCTGAAGAAGGAATTTAGTATTCTGTGCAACTGCTTTCTTCTTATTTCATCTTGCTGCAGTTGCTTGTTCACTTGTTAATTCATCTTAATTATAGAATATTTGGACAACTCAGAGGAGAGATCTTTGTTGACAGTGCTTAAACAAGAGAAGGTATTGAGGCTCATGAATAGGCACTGTGCTGAGGAAGTCTAATTGGCTTCCTATGACTGACAACAATACAGATCTCATAAGTAATGCTGGTGGCATACCTGGATTTTGCCAAGATTTCCTTGATCTCTCTGTTCTCTTGCTGGCTCTCCTATTCTCCTACCTTTTCTGCCTCCCTCCAGCTTGTTTTTCCTACAGGGTGAAATAACAGAATGGGGGGAAAAGGAGCTTGAAGTATGCTGAGGGTTTCAGCAGGATGTTTAGAAACAATTGGAGGATGTCTTATTTCTTAACAAGCCCACATGCATCTCTGCTTGATCTTGGAAGCAGACTATTAACAGTAATATTAATTATTATAAGAGTATTAGTGGCTTGATTGCTATAGAAATGTGGTCTCAAGTAAGGTGAATGTCATGAATAGATAACTGATTTCCAACTTGGAGTGACAACAAACATGACAGGACCAAAGGGTGGGTCAAGCTCAGATCACTGTTGGTACAGAAACAAGCAGCAACAGCTAAGGGAGCATAAGGGCTTCTCTGTATCTCAGTGGCTTTTCACAGAATCACAGAATCACCAGGTTGGAAGGGACCTCTAAGATCATCAAGTCCAACCCATGCCCTACACCTCCACTAAGCCATGTCATCAAGTTCTATATCCAGTCTCTTTTTAAACACATCCAGGGATGGTGACTCCACCACCTCTCTGGGCAGACCGTTCCAATATTTTATTATTCTTTCTGTGAAAAACTTCTCCCTAATATCCAACCTGTACCTTCCTTGGCACAGTTTGAGGCTGTGTCCTCTTGTTCTGTCCATTGCTGCCTGGTGGAAGAGACCAACCCCCACCCGTCTACAACCTCCTTTCAAGAACTTGTAGAGTGATAAGGTCACCTCTGAGTCTCCTCCAGGCTAAACAACTCCAGTTCTCTCAATCTCTCCTCATAGGGCTTGTGCTCCAAGCCTTGTTGCTCTCCTTTGGACGTGCTCAATCATTTCCACATCCTTCTTAAACTGAGGGGCCCAGAACTGGACACAGTACTCAAGGTGCGGCCATAAGAATTTCTCTGGCGAAGATGCTCTCTGCAGAGCACAGAGATGTCCTCTACTCTGGGCTTGCCCATTTTCCTTGGAGTCACATGATTACCCTACAAAGGAGTGTGAAATATTCTATTTTAAGCAGGTTATTATCTCCCAGGACAACCAAAGTGAAATTGCCACTCTCCTTGGAAATAAGCAGTCGTGCTTAAATACCAAGCTATTCTAATGCATCTCTGTCCTGCTGGGAGTGACCTTCCAGAAACTTCTTTTCTCTGCAAGACATCTCACCCCCAAAGCCATCCTATTTTCTGCTGTCTATCTATGCAGACCAGGAAGGAGGTTTTATTTAGGTAGCTTTCTGTTTGCACTTAAGACCAATTTATTTTTTGCGCAGATTGCACAGGGTGGTCTATTTCAGCACAAGAGGATGTACCTGGATGGTTTTGAGTTGTAAAAAAAAAATGACACAGTTTGCTAAAAAGGAGAAAATTTCAGGAGTAAGTAATCTAAACCAGAGCCTGCTGCTTGATGTGGTAATGGGGAAAAGTTTGTATAAAAAGTTTCTGTAAGAAGTTTGTATACCACAATCCATCTCTTCCATAGGATGTCCTTTGCTTGTATAAGGTAAAAAAAAAATATACATTTTTCAGCCATGACTGTTGTGGTTTAACCCAAGCCAGCAACTAAGCACCATGTAACTGCTTACTCACTTCCCCTCAGTGGGGTAGGAAAGAGAATGGGAAGAGTGAAAATGAGAACACTTGTGGGTTAAGATAAAGGCAGTTTAATAGTTAAACCAAAAGCTGTGCACACAAGCAAAGCAAAATGCGAAATTTATTCACCACTTCCCATCAGCAGGCAGGTGTTCAGGCATCTCCAGGAAAGCAGGACTCCACCATGTGTAATGGTCACTTGGGAAGACAAACACCATCAATTTGGTTGTTCCCCTGTTTCTCCTTCTACACCCAGGTTTACATGCTGAGTGTGACATAATATGTTATGGAATATCCCTTGGGTGAGTTGGGGTCACCTGTCCCAGCTGCGTTGCCTCCCAGCTCCTTGCGCACCCCCAGGCTGCTCACTGGTGGGGTGATGTGAGGAGCAGAAAAGGCCTTGACCCTGTGTGAGCACTGCCCAGCTAAATAACCTCTGTATTATCAACACTGTTGCCAGTACAAATATAAAACATGGCCCCATAATAGCTACTATGGAGAAAATTAACTCTATCCTAGCCATACATAGCATAGTGGCAAAATGGAGTTCACTCTTCACAGTGTCCAACTCTATTGTCTCCTGTTTCTACAGTGGGTTATTGCAGCTGGTTGTGATTCTCAGCATGCATAGCCACGCTGAAAGCAGGCAGAGTAAGACCTAGTAACTCATGTGGCACTCACCAGAACTGGCTTTTCCTACTGTTTGAACCTACATTACCATCTCCACCTAGTCATCAAGACATGTCCTTGATAAAAAGTGAACCCGAACAAGGGGAGCCTGCTTACTGCTCTGCTACGTAGATAAGACGTCATTATCAATACCTTTATCACAGAAACTGCACTTTTGTTTTAAAAAACACATAATCAGAAGCACCCAAAGGTCTGAATCTCATTGAAAATCTAAGGAAGTTGAGCAACTTTAGGATCACCTTGAAATCCCAGCCTATGAAAGTGGAAAGCAGTGCTATTAAGTTGACCAGTCTCTTTTGTTACTGCCAAAGTGAAAGGTTACTTCTACTGGCTGGAAAAGTGGATGAAAAAACATTTCTAGGACATAGCTTCCTCCAAGGGGTACCACCTTCTGTATGTAAAAAATGCAGGAGCCAGGGACAGTGACACATCACCTCACCCAGATCCTTCCTCAAGGCAGAATCAGATTTAGCCAAACTGCTCCCTAGACACTTTAGTCTATTTAGGGCCTTCACAGCTTTTTCCTGATGTCTCACTTAAATCCTCCTGGCTTGCTTTTATGCCAATACTGTCTTCCATCTACAGCAGACATGTATTTATTTATTTATGACTCATTCTGCAGCTACCCTCAGAGTATATGAAATCTGCTATTCTCATTCCTCTCTTTTTCAATCATTAGATTTAAACCAGTTCATCTCTTTCAGCCTCTCCAAATTAAGTCAGACTTTTTAGATGTCTGGTGATCCTGTTGTTGTGCTGATAATTATTTTTAAGTTAGTTTGGTTACATCTTTCTCAAAGAACAGTTTCCAAACCTGGGTGCAGCACTGCAGCAGGGCAGAGAAGGAACATTTCACACATCTGTCCTACAGCAATCCTGTTAATGTACCCAGCTACATGCTTGGGGCTCCAGAGAGCTCTTTAAAATGTTGAGAACCAGGAATGAATACAAGACACAGTATTTTGTATAAGAATCTTAAGTATTTTTTAGTATTTGTTTGTTTGTTTGTGGGTTGGTTTTTTTTTTTTTTTTTTTTTTTTTGAGGTTGTTTTTTTTTGTTTTTTTTTTTTTTTTGAGTTTGTTTTTTTTTTTTTTTTTTTTTTGTTTGTTGGAGGTGGTTTTTTTTTGTTTTTTTTTTTTTTTTGAGTTTGTTTTTTTTTTTTTTTTTTTTTTGTTTGTTGGTGTTTTTTTTTTTTTGGTTTTTTTTTTTTTTAAATCCTAGAGTGAATATTCCCAAAAGAGACAGTGAAAGAGACACAACTTCACATCTGGTTCAAGACAGTTCTTAACTCTAGATCCATCATACAGCAATCAATGAGGCTTCCAAGACAACACTAAGCATATATTTGAATGCTTTGCTAAACTATGACATTCATGAGAGGGAATACAAAGTGGTGTCTCTAATACCTTTTATTTGGTGAAATCTCAACAGAAAACACTGTGGTAGAATTTTGTATGTGTGTACACACAAACGTATGTGTGTACAATGCAAAAGAGGTTTTAAATGTCAATACTATATGAGATCAATATAGAATATTAAATATCAAAATAACACCTACCAAAATTAGAATATTTTAAAATATTATTGTGAGTTGGAAATGGACATTATTTTGCAAAGGACTTTGAACTTTCTCTTATGTGCCCTTTCCATACTCAAGGTACCACTTAGCAGTCTGCAAGCTTAAAGGCAGTCAGCAGCATCCCCACCAAGGGCTACTGTGCAGGCATACAAATGAATGGAACTCTGTAATAATTTAGTAAAAGATAAGCATATATACAAATATATGCAAAAATATGTATATGAAATCTTGTTACATGTGGCAACAAGTTTGCATATATATTATTATTTCCACTAATATTTAGACATGCTATAAAGCAGCAGCTGGGCTATGAAAAGGTGTGAGTAGGAGAGTTACAATGTGTGAAGTAATAGGCATTTTTTCTGTTTCCCATTTTATGATAGCTAAATACTATTATCTTGCTAGTGTTATTTCAATAACAAGTTATACCGTTGCTTTATATGCTACTGTTCTCATAAACCTTGCTTGCAGGATACCCCAACTACAAATTACTATTAGGGCAGACCAGCAAAGAAAGGTTTTCAGGATGTTTACAAAGTTCTGGTGGGACTGGATTCAGATGCTCCTGGGATAAGAGGCACCCTGCACTATTACAACAATTTGATCAGCTTGAGATGAATTAAAGAATAAAGGTAAGAAAGAGAACAAGGAGAGAAAATGTCCAGAAAAGGAAAATATAAATCAAGTTTTCCTGAGACAGGTGGGAAGCTCAACAGAAACCTCTCAACTGCCTTTTCTCTTTTGAAACTCCCACTGGCACAAATAGCAACCCCCAGCATGCTTGTCAGGAGGGTAAAGTGAAGTGAGAAGGACATACACCTCCTGTCCTTCCTGTTGCCTGAGCTTCCGTATCAATACTTCACAATGCTGTCCTTTATTGGTAGCAAAGTTTTTTGTTTTTTTTCCTGTGCAGGAATAATGAAGTATTTCATGAATATTACTGCTGAAGGTCAGGAAATGGGAGCAGGTGGCAAAACAACACCCTCAATAATATATTTATGGCATGACTTGGCTAAGAAGCAGCATCCTGAAGTTTACAGCTTTTGGAAGAGCAGCAGCAACTGCAACTGACCTGCAGATGTTGGCCTCTCAGAGGGACCCACTGACCACCTGCTCCATGTTGCTTTTGCTGGGAGGTGGCTTGAAGCAGGAGCAATGATGTCTCCGGTGGGATGGAGGCTTTCTCCTGGTGGACACCTGATCTAATCCGGCTCAGCAGGGAGTGATCAGAAATTATTAATGCTGCTGTCCCTTCAGATGGGAGTAAAACTGGGAGAAACACTGCCATTCTCAGTAGTCATCCAGAGGTAACTATGGAGCAGGGGAAGCAAGCAGGGACTTGTCTGCCAGTTGTTTTTTTCCTCTGGAGCTGCAGTACTAAGGCAGGTCTGTGGGAAGGAGGCTACTTTCCTATTCCTTTGCTGTCACACTTTTAGAGCTCTGCAGCTGAGGCTCAAAAAGTGATTTATTATATACAAATAAGTAGCTATGAGGAGATGCAAACACAGCTGAGACATTCCTTAAATGATATGCTGCAATAGCTTTTCACTCTTAAGATTTTTAGGGGTGCAGTTGTCCTTTGCTGGTGGATAAGTGAGGATACAGAGTTGGTTAAACCTTTTGCAAGCATAGGAATTATTTTGGTTACCTCCTCTTAATGTGATTTAATAGGATGCAAAAGATTTAATAAAACATATCTGTATGAGTGTGTCTGAAACAGCAAAAAAAGGAAAGAATTCCATAAGGACCCATTTTGAGAAACCATTGCACTTGAGCTGTATCTCACAGATTATAAACATATTACACATTTAGTCTTCTCCCCCTGGAATGATCCCAGCTCTGTGAACATCATGCTGCACAGAGTGCCCCATTATGAACTGTGAGACACCAGCAAATGAAAACCATCTTCCATTCTTTACTTATTTTATACCTTTCTGAATCTTGTTAACCATGAAATGCCTCACATTTGCTGCATACTGTGGCAATAAATACAAAATGAAGTGATAAGAGGATGTGGATTATTAAACTACACTCCTTAATACATTGGATTGCATTTAGTGTCTAAATCATGTGGCATTGCTGAGACATGAACAGCATTTCTAGATACAGCAGACCCCTTTAAATTGAAGGCCTGATGAAGGAAAAGTCCCTTTATGGGACTACATATTCAACGTATGATAGCATAATGCCCTATTACAATGGTAGGACACACATCTTTCTTCCCTCTGTGGAATCATGATAATCATCCTACACTGAATTGAAGTGGTCTTCATAATTTGAACATCACTTGTCCTGCTGTGATTTTCTGCTTTTAAACTGGGAGCATCTGTTGCAAACCTCTCCTGTTCTTGTTAGAATCCTCACATAGAAGAGTGGCTAACTAACATCAGAGCTGGTCATTAAGGAAGCCAGGAAATGTTTACCTTTTTTGGTTTAGATACAAAATTATAACAACATTTTTAAAAAATTATGGTTGTAATTTTTAAGCATTTTTTATTTTTCTTAAATAAATCTACATGGGTGTTGGTAATAAGATCAATCATTGTCTTTAGAAATTGCACAGGTAGTGTCTTAGCACTCTAGGGTAAAACTCAGATGGGGAAGGACTGCCAGGGCTTTGGGCTGCTTACCTAAACTGTTAACTCCTGGGGGGGTTTAAAGGGACAAAGATCTGGTGGGACAGTCCACTCTCTGTAAGCCCTGGAGATCTCCTTGCCACTCCCACCCTAGGACAAACAGCTGGATGGCCTGTGACATGACACTACTTGGGGTGCTCCTAAACCCTTGCCCCACCACCCCCTCCCCAGTCTTTAAGGCACACTGACTGTTGTAACCACACAGTCTAGCACAGCTTTGTGATAGCATGGGGCTATGGATGTCCTGAAAAGCCTGCCTCCTTGCCGCCACTAGCTCTGCAGTGTTTCTGGGTTGTACTGTGTGTGGTGCAAACTGATCTTCAAGATAACAACAGAAAGTCTTAGGGTTCTGCTTATAAACTTCCTGTGATCACCAGATGCTTCATTTTTATTTATTCACGTCCCTCTCTTCCACTGACATTTTTATGGCTACTTATAATACTTTCCGGGGGGAGGGGGGGGTGGGAAGAAAACTCAACAATATATTTTTCCTATACTTTTTTATTAGGTCATTATTGAATTAAGGTGTATTTATTTTATTAACAGTTATTTTTACTGTTCTTTTCCAGAACACAAGAGGCACCAGTAAGTAAGGCTGTATATCAGCCCATGACTGTATATGCAAGTGTTACTGGTGCCCAGAGACCTCCTTTCTGTGTATCACTTTCATACCACTACCACCAGCTCTCAACCACTCCCTACAACGGAGGTCAAAAAATATTTGCAAAATCTTAAGTCTTCCTGGTGACAGACCAAGGAGCTGCTGGAGCACTTGAGACAAACTTCCTCCCCCTTTCTCAGCCTTCGCAATGAAAGCTTCTTTTTCCTGACCTTGATGGACTTAATATTTTTTTAGCACTCTGCTAGCAATGGTATCAGCAGGCAAATTGTTGTGACTTGGTTAGCCTGAATTTGTCTGGACTTATGTCTTCATAGACTTTCATCATAGCAAAATCTACATGTAATTTAGATTACATTCATTCATGACACAGTCACCTTTTCCAAATCTTTGTTGGGGGTAAATTTGAATAGCTCCTAAATTCAGCACCCTGAATTCAGCACTTTGTGTTAATGCACTAGATTAACAGTTATAATGACATACTTATTAAAAGACTTCAGGTAACTCCTTTAGTCTGTCTTTGCTTCCACTTGCTACTCATAAAATGGACATCATGCTTGTCCTTCTTCTTGAAAAATCCAAAAAGCTTTTATGATTGTTCTCGATACCATTTACATGGTGTTCACTTTCTACATAATTTGCGGATTCTTTGGGACTGGGAGTACCTAGGATCTTTCATGCATCATCTTTGCGCAAATAAAATGGCAAACTGTCTCCCTTAATTTCTTTGCAGCACCCCATGATTTATCCTTCTGATTAAGGACAAAGTAGTAGGAGCATTTAAAGAAGATTTTCTAAAAAATGGAGTGTATTTTGCATAAAAACACTCTCCCTCTGCAGCCATGAAATCCCACCAGGAATGGAGAGTCCAGTGAGAACTGTGAGCATGAGCCACCATATCTCCATGTCAGGTAGGTACTGGTCCACTTGAATAGCCTGCTTAGACCATCCAGTCTAGTGTCTTTGTTTGTATTGCCCTGGGAAAGTGACCTTTGGTATTTTGAAAAACAGTAAGTGCATTACAACCTTCCCAACATTATGCAATATCCAGTGTTGTACATAGCCTGCTTGAGGCAGTGTACTCCAGCCATGTTTAAGACCTAGCTTGCCACTTGCAGTCTATGCAGCAGCCCAATCTAACTGTGACAGTTGCCTCATGGATACATTTAGCATGTGATGAAGATGACCCAACAGCCCCACAACACACCACAGGGCACCCTGAGCACACATGCATGGCAGCTATCCCCACCTAGCTCCATTTATATGAATCCTCTCCTCAGCACCTGAGAGGTACACTGTCCCATAATCAAGTGGTTATTTCTCAATAATTTGGGTGGTGCTTGCCTTGGCATGAAGAGAGACATTCACATTTCATCTGGGCAGGAAATCTATATTCTGTATTATTCTTGTGTTAATAATACAGAGGGCTAAATCAAAGGTGAATTGATTTCCTAAAGCTGAACAGACTTTTGGCGTTAGCACAGATACAACCACAGTCAAAGAGCAACCTTTCAATTTAGTTCTTCTGCTGTCAATGTAAATAAAATTGCTCATGAAGCAAATTGCAGCCAGTTATTGTCTGCACTCAGAAACATTATGTTCTTTGGAAATGATCATTTATGTTAGACAGTGGATTATGTTTCTATGAAAGTGTGTAAGGCAAATGCAAAATACAATTTACCTTGAAGGTCAGCTGAATATTACAAATGGCATATTCCTTAGAGGTCATTGTTATGGAGCTAAGATGATTGCAGGGAAAGAAGTGATAATTGTGAAATGATACAAATCCAGAGATTCCTTATTAGCTGATAGAGACCAAGTCAAAAAGACACATGGGGTGTTAATCCATATGACCATGGAGGGCTGGAGGTGTAGTGTCAGCATAATTATCTGGCTTGTGTGGACAACACACAGGTGTGAGAAAGCATCCCTGTAAGGACATGGCAAGGAGAGGTAGAAATCTTCCCTTTGGTGTCTTATGTCAAGAGAAGGACTCAACTCCAATTTACATACCATTAATGGAGGAGACTTGGTAGATAAAGCAAGAAAGTAACCTTGGGCAGAGGAACAGCCTTGCTGGTAGTGCACAAAACCAATCTAAATATTTCTGTGCATGTTTTTGTGAACAAAGTTACTGCCACTCAAGGAAATGCTTAGCCATTTACCCTGAGGCATGGCTGGTTCTTCTGCCTTCTCAGAAGAAAAATGAGTTCTGGCCAACAGCAGCCAAAAGGCTGGTGGCTACACTGCTGTGAAATACTATCATTTCGCTCAGGTAGAGTCTTTGTACTGGTGCTCGAGGCTGCACAAAAGTCCAGTCACCAAAGTGCTCTTTAGCTTTGAGTACACAGAGCAGCAAGAATTGGGTTTGGAGGCAGCCTGAGATCTGCTGAGGTTCAAGCTGCCAGCCCATCCTGTGTGTCCTGGCAGTGGGATTTACTTTGCTGTGTGGGTGTCATTGCTGAGCTGTACAGACTGCATGATCTCAGTCACACAATACTGCTGCAGAGACAGAGGGGAGATTTAGAATTTGCCAAGTACCACACAGAGAGACAGATTGTCGTGGTTTAAACCCAACCAACCACGCAGCTCGTTCACTCACTCAACCCCCCTTTCTTGCCCTCCCCTGCTTCCAGAGAGATGGGGGGAGAATCAAAAGAATGCAACTTCCACAGGTTGAGATAAGAACAGTTTAGTAACTAAGGTATAACACAAATCACTGCTGCTACCACCAATAATAATAATGATAAAGGAAAAGAATACAGCATCCCATCAACCACCGACAGATAACTCACGACACCCCACCAACCGCGTGCTGACCGATCAACTCTTCCAACCACCCCGAGAGAACTAGTACTTCCGGATCACCCCCAGTTACATCCTGGGCATGACGTGCTATGGTATGGAATACCTCTTTGGTCAGTTTGGTCCTGTCAGTACAGTCCTGTCCCTCCTTCCTCCTGGCTTCCCCTCCTCCCCAGCAGAGCATGAGGCTCACAAAGTCCTTCGTCAGGGCAAACATCGCTCAGCAACAACCAAAAACATCGGCCTTATCAGCCTTGTTCCCGGGCTAAGTCAAAACACAGCTACTAAAGAGAAGAAAAACTGACTGCAACTGCTGAACCCAGGACANCCAAAAACATCGGCCTTATCAGCCTTGTTCCCGGGTTAAGTCAAAACACCAGCTACTAAAGAGAAGAAAAACTGACTGCAGCTGCTGAACCCAGGACATTATCCCATCCATGTGGCAGTGCAGCTGTCTTTGGAGCATATCCCGAGGTGCTAAGTTCCCCTTATGTTCACCAGCTGGGTCACCCAAAGCTAACCATCACCATCCATTTCATGTGGCTAGCCAGTGAGGAAGACAAAGAAGAGCCTCATGCTCTTAGAACAAGTTACCAGACAGGTAATGTTGGAATAAGAGTGCTCTAAGAGAGTGGATGTCACTCTTATCAGAGTGAATGATCATAGAGAAGCATGTACACAGGGAGCCCTGCTGGAAGCTGTCTCTTGATGTGGACACAGGGTCCGATCCCCCTGCACAACTGGCTTGTGTAGATGGAACTCACTGGGTGTGGATCCTCTGCCCTTACAGCCCAGGCTCCAGCAGGGATGATTTTCATCATTCACTGGAGATCCACAGTGGCATTCTGTTCAGCAAAAATGTCTCTTTTAGAAGTGCTTTACTACTTTGGAGAGAGAGAACTACAACCGTTATGTGTCTATTGTCACTGGCTCATTAGAAGCTGCCTTGTACAACCATTTCAAGGTCCTATAGGCAGCTGTTTTGTCCCTTTACAGAGAGCAAAGAGAATCCTGAGGGTTATGAAATGGTGACTACTAACTGTGGTGTAGGCACCTGGAGAACAGGGGAAATGGTGGACCAGGCTGTCAGAAGGAATCATCTGGAAGTCATATCCTAGTGTCTTTTCCAGACTAATTGGATGAGATACTGCAATCATGTCCATCACAGGTCTAATGTTTGATGGAAATAGCACAGCCATGACCTGGCAGTACTGGTGGTCCCATGCTAATGGCTCACGAGAGAGAAAAAGTACTGTTAGTACTGCTTTGATGCATAAAGCTGGCTTCTTTTACTTCCAAACTTACAGCAGGAGGCAGGATGGGAATTACTTTAAAACACTGTTGGATATAGAAATAATAAAAATCCCTGTGTGGATTATAAGTGAACGTCCATTTTGATAGTGCTGTCCCTAATGAAGTGTAGCTCTCCCACCTGTCAAAAGTTTCCTTTTTCTGCCTGTTAACATCAGACAATCAATATAGTCCCATCAGCTTCAGCAGTATGCAACTCTCTCAGCTCACTGGGGAAAGACTTATTCTTTCATTTCCTCTTTAATTAAGCTCGGCTGCATGCGGCTTTACTCGCAAGGCTCAAAGATGTATGGATGTTGCTTCAAAAAGAGCATTGGAGAGAAGAGCATTTAAAGATAGCTCTCTTTAACTGGTCCAAAGACACAGGTAAACTAATGTACAGGCAAGCACATCAGCAAGAAAAGGAGGTACTGATAAACAATTACCAGATTTTCAAATACCCTGCTGGGATTAAGGCTTCCAAACACTTTATGCCAGACTGCCAAAATGTACAAATTTGGGTTTTTTACATAATTGCAAAGCAAGAGGTCACTTAGTAGCAGCACACATGATATGGCAGTTTCTTTGACTGGCATGAATGGCTCTGTCAACCTAGTCTGAGACAGGAGCAGATAACTGCTTTCCATCCAGTTTTGCTACTGCATCTTTGTTCCTATACTGTAGTCAGAGGTGAGTTTGAACAGTTGTTAACAGGTAAAGGTTGGACATTCAAGTATATACTCATCAAACACCTGCCTGATGATAGCCCAGGTCTCTATAGATGTGAGCTGGCTCCTAACTATTGTCTTCATTGCTCACCATCCATGCTCAGCTCATAAGCTTGCTCTTGTTGCTCAAAGGAGTCTGTGCCTCATTGCTGCCTGCTTATGCCAATACAGGCGGCTGATTGCCTCTGTCAAACACTTCATGTCATCCTTGAAATACTTCTACTTTCCATGCTCTGCTGGGCTGTCCGGGCATTGCCTGGGCATTCACCTGTTGGTTATACAAGCATATGTTTTCCCCTGCATGTGGACCATCACTAGAAAAACTGGTAGCCATAACTACCCAACAAGATTTCACAGCATTATCTAAATTTAGACCCTGAAATACTGCTGTGGGGCAGGTAAGACTACATAATTACAAATTGAAGCAGAGGTTAAATATGTGATGCAATGCTTTTGGCTGCCCTGTTATTTCTCCTATGGCAGTGCTTAGGGACTCTTATGACACATAAGATGCTGCACATCAGCAAAGAAAGACAGACATTGTTATAGAGAATTTTCCATCTAAATAGGCAAGCAAATCTTATGAGTGCTAGAGCTCAGGTCCTGGGTCCCTGTCCATTTCCCACTTAGGTTCTTCTTTATTCCTAACATAGCTGAACTGGAAAATCTTTCCTCATAAGGACACATAGGGTCTTCTGCCTAACTGCATATTTTCATTCCACTAGGAACTCAGCCTCTTTGAGACCTTTATCCTTCACCAAATCAGGTTGAAACTGATGTAAAAAGAAAAAAAGAGATCTGCTGTGGAAGGGCTGAGTTGCAGCGGGTGACAGCATTGTTGCTATTTCATTAGAAGACCAGGCTGAACAACATGGAAGAAATTACTATTTTAATCCTTGCTTTTCTGGTGAGGAATGTAAGTAAAAAGCAGTGCAGTAAAGTACTTTGAAAGGGTTTGAAATACAAAAAGCAGTTTACCCTGTGAATTTTCATGTTACCGGGCTGTTTATGAAAACCCTTTTGCACAAGAAAGTATCTGGTGGCTTCAGATTAGATTCTGCATACCTGTTAGAAATAAAACAGAAGGGGATTCTGATAAAAAAGACCAAAGGCATAATCCATAAATCAAGGAGTGAAACAAAAATGGAACCTGCTGCTGATGGAATTTCCATTGATTTATTTGAACAGCCCCAGTATGAATAATAACTTAATCTGTCTCAAGACTCTCTCCCCACAGCACACTGATTTACAGCAGCCATCCATCTCTTTTCATAATTAGCAGGCTCTGACAGTATTTATTCTTCTCTGCCCACCTTCATTACCATTAAAATTTAGACTTCCTCTTTGCTCTGGAGAAGCCAGTGTTCATGCTGCCTGGTGCACTGGGATTACTCACCAGCTTGATTTGTAGCAATGTTTTCATATATTGTACCTCCTTTCCACTGGCAGATAGAGTCTGCTGCTTAAGGGGGGGGGGGGGGGGGAGGGGGGGGATCATGGGAACCA
>NDXB01021229.1:15214-25360 GCA_002631895.1 Agapornis roseicollis
GGGAATCTAGGAACGCAGCAGCGACCAACACAGCTTTGGTACTGGGTGAAAAAAAAAAAAAAAATGGGACAATAATGCTGCAAATCCAGGCAGGGAGCAGCCAAGTCTCATCTGCCCACTCAAATACTCAACAGCAGCAAAGAGAACCAAGCTGGCCAAATGGTCAGTTAAGTCAAGTCAGGCTCCTTTGTTATAGTTTATTTTCTTCTTAGGTTAATTTCCAGTCTAAACTTTAGGGAACCCATGTTGTCTAATACACCACAGAAGCAGATGACAAATTTACTTGAAGAATAAAAGGCATAAATGAAGACGTATCATTTAAATTCAGGAATATTTCTTAAACAGCTGAATGTAAGATCAGAAGGTGATTTTCTGTGTCAGCATGATTACATTGATGACATGACATTATACCACTGGATAATTTGATTCCAGAGTTGATTTGATAAAAACAAAGAAACTACTTCTTCTTGGACAGACTTTCCAGAATGCTAGATGGGCCTGAAGTTTCGTAACCAAACTAATTATATTGCTTATTAAATATGATAAATCAAGAGATCGTGTTAGGCATTTAAATATCATGTAATACTGATATGAAATTAAATAATCATTGGCAGATGTACTTATGTGAGCATTTTTAATTATTAACTGAAATGTAATTTAGTTGCTTATGGCAAAACGTGAAATAAACTCTGAACATGTTTATCTGAGATACAAATGGAACCTCATGATTTAAGCAGTTGTTTTTGGCTTCAGAGCTCCTTTCTGTTTGCAGAATGTCACTCAGTAAGTACAGGCCCTACAGTAGATGGACAAACCTAAGTTTGGTTGCTCAGATCATTCTGGATGACACATTTTGCTCGTTTTTCTCTTCTTTTGTAGGAACTATTATAGGGTAACAGGGTGACCAAAGAAGGTACTCCAGAGGATACACACTAAACCCATTCAGAAGTGCAAACTGTGGTCTCCTTTTCTTTAAGTCAGAAGGACCAAAGTCAAAAACATCATTTATTGCAAATCCTTCTTTCTACTTGAATGACTGTGTCCATTTTCTGGATACAGAGACAGAATAAAGAGGCAAAAATGAAGTGCCTGTCTCGCCCTGTGAGCATGCAGCTGACATGATGAAATTTCACTTTCTTTTTCCTTAATCATAGTCCTATACATTCCAGCTTCACCGAGAAGCTGATTGCTCATGAATGTCACCCAGCCCCTGAGTCTCCTACAAAGTATCTCATCACATGGGCTTATTTAGATAAACAAATATTGCTGAGAGCAGCACAATGAATGAAACCTTATTTGCACAGCTTTGTGACTCGTGACTGAGCTTGCTGTGTGTCCTGCCGAGTTTTTGTTGGTAAGGATACCCATAAGTTCTTCTCTTTTCATGGCTCAGGTTTTCATGAAACCTATAGGTGGGCATTTGAGAGGTCTCCTCCTCTGTCCAAATTGTCTAAATTTCAAATGGGATTTTCAAAATTTATTGTTGGTGGAAGATCAAGAGTCTCAGCCTTCAGACTGATAGTAGGAGTCCATAAGTTCCGTTTTCTAGACAAAATTTGCTATAGTAATCCCTTAGAGGCAAACCAAACAGTATCAAAAAGCATGCCTAATTTTGTTCATCCTGTCTCAGGTAATCTGTGAATATCAAATGTCAGTCTTTTTGGTTACCTGTATTATAACAAACCCCATTGCACACTTCTACAGCATAGGTGTCTGCTGTTTTGTCTAGTCCTCCAACAAAAGAATGATTTTCAGTGTCACTGCTCTTGATTTTCGTATCTGAGATAGTTTAACACCACAGGTCCTATCTGAACCATCACTTAGATCCCTAAGAATAATGAGGGACACCTCATTTTTCTACCACACTTCTCTCTTCAGTTGTGTTTACAAGGAGAACTGAACTAGAAGATGAACCCCTTGCTGATTTTTGATTGTAGTGTGAGACCTTTGCTATTTGGCACATAGTCTTGATAACAGAACTCCAAGAAGGCTCTTAAGGAGTAGTTTATATCAATGGTCAATGTCCTTTATAGTACCACCCCTGAAAAACCTCTTCATTCAAATGCCCTGTCAGGCAGCAATAACCTTCTTTACTGATTTGTGGCAAAGCCAAGAGAAAAAAATAAGTACTTCCTCCTCTGGTGTGTGTGAAGGGAATTTCTAAATGGCCACAAGGGAATGCCTTTTCTTGAGGATGTGCTATTTTACCCAGCAGGAATTGCAGAAAAGATGTGTGTGTAAAGAAAGGCTCCTCCTTAAAGACTGGTCTTTGCAAAAACAGCCTTTACAACAGCAGACAAAAAGAAAAAGGAATGGGGGAGGATGGAACTTTGCATTGACACACAGACCAGCTGAAAGTAGTGATAAAAGCAGAATGCAGAGGTACACAGTCCAACAACAGCACACTGAAGCACCCACAGTCACCCACTGTTCAGAAGTCTCGGCAACATCTGGGTCTAACTGAACAGTGCATTTGCCTTACCTTTGAATTTCCTGGCTTTTGCAACTTCTCTGTTTCTTCTGTAATAAAGGAACAAGTTTAAAAAGGTTTTTTTTTTTATAGAACCCTTCAAAAAGTGAGCCATCGTCTGTGGAGGCAGACTGAAAGCATGGTGCAGATTTTAAGGTACAGAATAAAACCATATGCTCCCTTTTAGTAGACACAGAGGATGCTGTAGTCTGGTCTCTTGGAAAGATATATTTTTGTGTTTCTTTTTGTCAGGCACAACAGCAAGAGGTAGAAAAAGGAGATTCAGATGCAGAATTATGAACTCAGACGTCTCAGCTGTGAGGGAGCCTTTATAGATAACCCAGGTCCAGACCTTCACTGGTGTGAGTGCACAGCATCCACCAGGCAATTGTGGTGCAACAACAGATTTTTTGTTGCTGGTCTTGAACACAACCAGGCATGGCTACAGCATTTTGGGTGTAGTTGTGTGCTTCCCAGACAGGCATGGAAGATACAAAGAGAGCTGCCCTAGATAAAATCACTCCCCCAAAAGTCCCCCTTTGCACTCATATGAACACATGTTCAGGATTACAACTGTCTTTTCAAAACTTCCAAAAAGGAAAGGGCCAAATAGCCTTATTTGAGAGCTATGGAAATTTCTGAATTGGTAGCCAGGACCTCCTCTCCCCCCAAATATACAGCACAAGACTTATTTCAGTTCTAAAACAATTTTAAAAACCTATTAGAAACAAACATTTAATAAAAAATGTTTCTATTATTCTGAAAGATATTTCAGTATTTCATCTTCTTTTCTGAAGCCCTACTTTGAAGATTTTTATTAAGAGGAATTTGGAAAAACAAGTTTGCTTTGAAGTGGAACATAGAAACTCACTGTGCAAAAAAGCTACTGAAATGTTTTGGCTTTTTATAAACCACAAAGATACAGAAAAATCTATAAACCCAGAAATTCTTTCACTAAACCCAATGTACATTATTCCCATCAAAATCCGTGTTGCCCTGCTGTCTGCCTGCAGTGAAGAAGCTGTATCACTAGCCTTTCCTGACCTCTCTGTAAAAACTTCTTGATTAATGGAAAGTGAAGATGAGGCAAAGACCTTCCCTACCGATAACAGTCTTCCTCTGACAGTGACAGCATCCCTCCTTTTCTTCAGACATAGAGACCTTTTACACTTTTGGGAAAAAAGCAATGGATTAATTTCAGTGAACTGCATTCGGGCTCATTTAGAGTTTAACAGCCAATGCTGTATTAATGGCTGTCATTTTCTTCTTGTGCTCATACTTGCTGACATGGACTTAGAGCATCCGCATGTTCATCAAAGTTGTTCATCTACCCCAGTCTCCAAAATACACCCCAGAGTTTAGAATGAAATGAAGTGATTCTTTAACTGCTGTTTATCCCTGTGTAGTCAGGGATCTGTCATAAATGCAGTCTTATAAATCTGAAATTTAGAAAGCCATGTAGTAAAGCAGATTTTGCTAGAAACAGGCTTGCTTCCAGCTGAGAACCAGCTGATGGGAGCTTGAAGCATCCTATGCATTTCAGTGGGTTCTGTCATTTCTTAATTGTTTGAGGTCCAAATGCTGCATTCATGAATATAGTTTTCCTGAATTGCCAGCACTATCCCCTGCTTAGCCATGTCTTAACAGTGAGCAATTTCTTAAAGATGTTGAAAAGAGAGGCTTAGAACACAGTGAGAGAGTTGATAGAAATAATGACTACAAACAGTCGGGAGAACAGAGGGAGTTCTTCAAAGTATTAACATCCAAGATAGCAGCTGCAAATTAGAAGGTGGCAGCAAAGATGTTTTTAGCCTTCTCACTCAGTCTGGAGTACCAAGAGTGCTGAAAGACACAGGAGCTTGTGCTCTGTAAGAGTATGACAGAGCCTCAAGTCTGTGCATGGAGAAAATATAATTTCCAATTGTTTTGTTAACTGCCCAAAGCATTCTTTATCCAAGTGTATTTTCCTTTTCAAGTGAGGATTGCAGCAAAGAATGAATGAAGTGTGGTTTGTATGAAAAACAGGTGGAAAATATTTCCTGTGAGGAATATCAGAGGAAAAGGCAGAAAATGACACCCTTCTCCACTGCAAATGATACAATATAAAGCATTTGAAACCCTTGAGCTGCATATTGCTGGAGGATGGAAAAGTCCTTGGAGGAAGTATTATTACATATTCTCTTCCTTAGAGATCTGCTTTTGATTTGAGGCAAGGAGGCAGAAT
This sequence comes from Agapornis roseicollis, assembly GCA_002631895.1. Lineage (NCBI taxonomy): Eukaryota > Metazoa > Chordata > Aves > Psittaciformes > Psittacidae > Agapornis > Agapornis roseicollis. The sequence goes on from NDXB01021229.1 coordinate 19,909, forward strand.
ATGGGCTAGATAGACTTTTGGTTCATCATCCTGCACTGCAATTTTCTGTGTTGATTGCTCTTCAGCAGGTAGGGTTATTTATAAACCATAAGAATAGAAAAAAAAAACCCACTTTAACACCACACAGTAGCAATATAGGTATCCTGAGTTAAAAAAGAAACAGATGGAAAAAACCCAAACCAACTCTATATGCGTATTTACCCTTTAAAATGACAGGTTAGGGAATAGACTTGAAAGATAGATACTAGTTTCAGGATAAAGCCAAGTCATTGATTTGACCCATTTAGTTACCAAAGCTAACATCCACATGTTCTATATTACATTGAAAAGAAATTTTATTGCTGCGCATAATTCTCTCATTTGCTTCTGATGTAGCCATGTAGTCTTGAAATTGATCTGCATACATCTCCCTTTCTTAGTTCATCATGAGTTTGGATCCAGATGTTGGAAATACTTGAAAGCTGAGGCTATCTCTTGCTGCATTGGTATCAAGGCTGCCTTCATGGAGCAATCTGACTCCTTTGGTTTGTAATTGTCATGGATGGACGTATAACACATTACTGAAGCATTATTACCATTTTACTTTTCAAAGCCAATGCAAGGGGTGCCATGCAGAAGTGAATCTACTAAAAGAGATTGTGTGACTTGTTGATACAGCTACAGCATTTGAGAAGAACAGAGAAGTTGCAGCATGCATAGGAAAATACAGTGGTCAAAATGTTGAGGGAAGCAGAAAGGTTGAGGGTAATTTACAGGGCAGGTTGGGCTTTCCATACTCTCCTTTAAGGAGAGTGCACGGTGGGAACAGCATGTGACATCTCAAATGAGGTTCCTCAGGAAGAAAGTGCAATTGAATAACAGCCTTGCACTGGATTTAGTGGTGAAAGATGAAGGGTTGGAGCCTCAGGTGTCAGCTCAGATATGTGAAGTATGGGGGGGTGGTGGTGGCTTGGACACCCATTTCTGAGGCAATCACTAACAGCACACCTACTTCATAACAAGGACAGGTGCTACTGTCATTCTTCCAGCTTTCTTTTCCTATTTCTTATGGTGTAAAGGAAATATATGATACACAAATATACCCAGTGTGCTGTGGGCCCTCCACATTTACTCATGCCAGAAACATGAAAACTTGCTAGAGTTTTATTATACAAATGTTTCTTGCAATGGCTTTTTAGTTTTGATTTCAGAATTGAAAAGTTTTGGAAAGCACAGAGTTTCCATTAAATAGGAGAGTGGGTTGAGACAAGTGAAAATGGTGACAGAAGGAAGGGAAATCACCCATCTTATAAAACCTATTCTGACATTTTTCTCTGAGTTATTTTACTTGTTTTATCTTGTTATGAGAATCATAAAACTATAAGACAGAAACCTGAAATCCCATTTGTGTCGAATAAATCCTGCTCCACTACAGTGGTGGTCTAGCAGCTAATTAAATGGCTATGATAGTCTTCACAACTCTCCTTTTTGTTTTTCTTTGGTACTGTGATCTCCAGCTCACAGTATTGCAAAGATTAGAGCTTCTCTGTCTTTAAATTGAAGCATGGAGACTCTGTTTCTTATAGAAACGTTAAATATACATAAGATCTTGATGCCTTTTCAGTCTTAAATGCTACCTCAGTCCATCTAGGCACTTTCCCTCTCAACATTTCATGCCAAGGTTATGAAACAACTTAGAGCTGCTGGAGGGTTTTATGCATCGATTGGACAATGAAGAAATAGGAAAAATTAAGTCATCTCTCTGCATAGGCAGAGGTGGGCATGCTGTGACTTGTCTAGATGCTGATGAAAGTGCCTTATATTCTGATATTTTCTGAGACTCAAACCTTGCAAAATGTTTGCTGCTTCTGCAAAAGGTGGAGTTTAAACTCGCCTTTAGAGGCATCAGCACAAGGCTTCTAATTGCCCGCAGGCAGCCTCTTAAGGGGCTGTATGGCATTGAATTTCTGCCTCCATTTCAGCCCCTTGTTTTCTGTCAGGGATGTGACTCCTGATTGTCATCCAAATGAGACTGAATGTGCTCCCCAAAACAGGAGGCAGGCATTGTTCAGCAAGTAGAGCTGCTACCAGGTGTCTAGTGTGGCTCCAGGAACCACGTGAACTACAACGCTCCTGGCAGGGAGAAGGAAATGAGACAAACAGCATGGTTTTGTTTTTGAAGGAAATATGCTGTTGTCTCTGCTGACTGCTGAGAAGATTAAGGAAGGATTGTTTTGTTTTGTTTTGCTTTTGCTTTTTCTGTTATTTTGTTTTAAGATATCAGTGACTGTTGTCTGTAACCATATGTTGAACAGTCTCTGCACATTGAGTTTCTCCCCCTCTCTGATGTGTCCTGGTGATGCTGCCCTGCTTGTCAAGCAGCCACCACACTATGCAGCCAGCACTGCTAGCCAGAAACTTCACGTGTGCATTTACAACTTGTACCTTGAGACCTTCATAGACCACAAAAATCTGTGTTAACCCAGAGGTGTTGGAATTGCTGTGAGGTTCAAATAAATTCTTCCTTTTTCCTTCTTTCACCAACTTTTTGGCTGGAATTATGAGGATGTGGAGAAGAAAATGCAGTCCTATTACAGCAGAAGCAATGCTAATATCTTGCACTAAGGCCATTTAAGGTAGAATCCTCCTTCTTTCCCCACAAGCAGAGTGAATTTCCTAATTTTTACCCTACTCAAGGTAAATATTCTTTAAAAACTGTGTTCAAATTATCTTGCTCCTCTTGTAGATGAGGGAGCGGAGGAGAGAGAAAGGGGATTAATACAAAAAATAAAGAAATGTTGTAACAAGAAAAGTAAATTTTAGGGTGTTCATGCTTCTGCTTCCTGTATGCAGAAATTATCCTTAACTATCCTATCTGGTTACCTTCCTTTATATATCGATTTATCATCCTCTAACTTCAGCCATCCAAATAAGCAAGGAACACATGTGCAGTCCACATGGTACTATGCAGCCCCTCCTCACAAACATGCTTAGTTATACCAAGTCAATAAATCTGCTGTGAGGGAAATTCCTCACAGGAAAGTCACATATTACCCGCTACAGCCATGTTAACGCCTTGTCCTAATAATAATTACTAAAGGTATTTCATCCCTGTCAATTGACCTGAGACAGGAACAACATATAGGCTGGAGATAATCTGAGGGTTCTGGAGTTCATGTTTGGTTGGCCATACCTGATGTTCCTCTAGCAGGCTTCATTGGTACAGGCTTTACAGGTTTCCCAGTAAAAAATACTTACCTGTAGGTAAGACAGAAAGAATACCAACTGAATTAGGGATGTTCACTCTGTCTGGTAGAGGCTTTGGAAAACTATTTAACTGGTACTGTGCTCAAAGGCTGCTCATCTTACTAGTAGATCTCCAGCTACTCTCTCCAGAAAGACCTGATCTGCTGTAGTACCTGTATCATGATTGCAGCTTTGTAGAAATCTATCACAATGCCTGAAGCATCTGAAATGGCTTCAAACATCTATATTAATATGACTGAATTGAGGCCAGAAATCATGCTTCTCACAATTTAAGCCATTATTTGAAAATTGTTGCTCCTGTCCTCACTCAATTGGGAAAAGTTTTCTTCCAGAATCTTTAGGTTGGAAAAGACCTTTAAAGTCATCGAGTCCAATTGTTAACCTAACACTGCTAAGTCCACCACTAAACCATGTCCCTCAGTGCCACCTCTATACATCTTTTAAATACCTCTGGGGTGGTGACTCAACCACTTCACTGGGCAGCCACTTCCAATGCTTGACAGCTCTTTCAGTGAAGACAGTACTTGACACTGATATGATGCATCACCTTTTGCTAGTTCACAGCAGAAAGGATGAATTGCTTATTTCTTTTTTTTGTCTTTCTTGTGACCTCCCCCTTATATATTCTCTTATAAATTTATCTCAGAATAAAATTTACTTTCCTGTATGACATTGTTAAATGTTGTTTTGTGATCTTTCCTAATCTCTAGTTTCTGTTGTGAATGCTCCTACACAACCCCAGGTTTTATTCATCGTCTTTGAGTTATTTTTCTGCCTCTATTTTCTCACTAATTTCAAGATAATTTTGACAGTGATGAATTCCTCCAAAGTGCTGGCAGCACCTTCCAGCCTGATATCACTACAAATTCAGTAAGTAGCAAAACCACTCCTTCAGCCAGGTCATTAATGTAGAATTGAATGGGACTCACTGGTGTTTGACCCAAAGAGCTACTTTTCTAAAACATTTTGTACTTTTCAGTAATTACACCTAGACCACACCTTAGTAGCTTGGTTATGCTAGTGTTATGATTCATAGTATTTATGGCAGCTAAGATGCATCTTAGCCTGTGCACTAGCCATATCAGTGGAAAGCCCAGAAATTAATCAGTTGTGTAAAAAGAAGGTTGATCACATAATGAAAGCCTAAAAAGGCCAGGCCACCAAGTGATGTGCAAGTGGTGCTGAGGACTCAGGCACCTGGGGACATAACAGCAAAACAGACGACGACCTCTTTTCTCTGCTTCCTTCAGCTGTAACTGGAGTAGGAACTCTTGGGGCACCTCCAATTTTTTTTCTGCATTTCATGGAATTTATTGGTATCTGGAGGCAAATGAAGAAGCAGCAGCTCATTCTTATCATCAAGGCCTCTATTTGCAGGACTACTGACACTTACCAGGCCTGGAGAAATTTCAAATGAACTTCAGGTAGAAGAAAGTGCATCAGACAGAACTACCTGGAATTTAATTAAGTAAAGGCCCAATGCCTTAACTCACAGAGCCCTAATTTGTTGTTTCTAGGTGCAAACCTCCAGTATCCTCACTACCCTACAGATATCACATATGCCCTTCAGAGTTTCCATAAAGTGTGTTTCACTTCTGAAGTGAGGTCATACACAGAAAATCCTATAGCTAAACCCCTCATTTAAACAAATTTTATTTTTATTTTTATTTTTTTTAGACAGAAAGGGAAAGAAAGGAAGAAATCTGTCTGAAAATCAAAGCTTTCCAAGCCTGAATTCCAGAGAAACTCTCCCAAAATCTTGCTCTCAGAAAAAAAACCACCCAAACCCCCAAATTTAAAAATCTTCAAACCAAACTCAAAACACACCAGGAAGGCAGAATATTCCCACTAAATTTAAGACAGCCAGTAACGTTTTGCACACCTTAAAGAGAATCCCACACTACTCTCCAAAGTTTACCCTGAAGACAAGAAGTGCCTTTTGTCCCAGGTTCCCAGAGTGAAGGAAAAAGGCTGGGTGACACCCGCACTGATTCACAACAGACTGGTCTCAACCCCTAATTAAAATGAGAAGCTTGTGTGGTTTTCTAGGCCACACTCAGCTGCCTCAAAACTACACAATGTCCCTCAGATATTGAGGCAGGTTTTGGTGCTTGTAAAGCTGTGCTTTTCAGGAAGGGCTCTAAGCCTGAGTACTAGATTTATTATTGTATTTTGTTGTTTTGTTTTTTTTTTTTTTTTTTTTTTT
>NDXB01021229.1:25509-42883 GCA_002631895.1 Agapornis roseicollis
GGGGCCAAAGCATGTCATCCCAAAGTGATGTCTGGCATTACAAAGTAAACTTAACTGTGGGTCTTCTGCTTACTTTTGACTGTTCGTATCTAAATGCTTCACAAAATAAACCTTTTCATGCACTCATACAAAATAATAATCAGTAATAACAATGTTTTTAGCATCAGTTGATTTACATTTGGTAAAAAAAAAAAAAATATAAAAATCTATTATTTGCCCCATGGATTGCTCAGGAACTGCACTCCAGCTTTGCAAGGCTCTCTCGGCTGGCTATTGCAACAATCACACAAAGGGAATTGAATTTGACCTTTGTTTACTCACATGGCAGGATTCCCTGCATTTCTGCTGTATTCCACGCAGTAGGATGCCAGTGTGGACTTTGAAGGTCAATCTTGCTGCTGAAGACCAATGGCTCTCCTGCTGAGGAGCTGTCACAAGGTATCTATTGAAGTTTGTAGCAATGCAAACTTGTCAATTGTTGAGGAAGCTTCGGCTGTTTAAGTGCATTTGGCTGGTGAAGACCCTCACTGCATTGCATCAATTTACTTCTCTGCATGTGGTATCGAGGAGAAGAAAAAAGCTGAGGCAGGTGGAAGTAAAAGAATCTGTGAAATTGTCAATCCTCCTACCAAGACGGCAATAGGAGTGTAAACTGTCTCCTGGAAGTGGGCTTAACCTGCAGTCTTGGATCTCAGTTTAACAGGTTGCTAGGGAAATTGGGATCTGATCTGAAATAATCTATGCAGAGGAAAGACTGCATGAGGCACCTGGGGCTTGTCTTTGCACCCTCCAGTGTCTGTTGCTGATGATTTTAATGGGAGGAAAAAAAACAGTTAAAGTTTATTAGAGCTTGGTTTCAAAACAGATGCAAAAATATTGTCAGCACTGAGATATTGAGAAAAGGGTTCGAGGAGTGAGGGCTAATGCAAATGGGAATGTCTGGCATAAGGGGACATGAGTGAGTGTGGGGCACTGTGTAAAGTGCTGCCTGTCATGAAGCTGTTTGAAAGCAATAGAGCTTTGTAAACGTGGCATTGTGCTGAATAAAGAAGCCTTGTGACTTTTTGGTGATAATTAACTTCACCCAATCAACCTCTTAATTGATGCAGCTATTCTGATCATGGGACAAATATAAATGTCTCTACATTGACCTCCACTCCTCAGCAGACAAATGGAGAGGTGATCAGCTGTGCTCATTATTGAATATGTACACATTAAAAGAGCTTTTTAAAGATGATAGCATTTTACAGACATGCAAACTGATGCAGGACACAATAAGAAACTTGCCCAAGTTTTTCAGTGAAGCAGCATGAAAGTTAAGACTAGAATGGAGGTCCCTATATCCTGGCTCACTTTGTAAGAATGGGTGTTCTCCAAAATGAGAGTGCACGAGCACAACAGGTTCTTCTCAGATCACATTCTGGTGAAGGATGCCAGAGTCCCCTGGGTTCTGTCTTCTGGCTATCATAATGTTTCAGTTCAGCATGGTAATAATGAGTGGGATTTTTGCTGTTATTATTATTATTTGCTGCACTGCACTTACATTTTCTGCATGTGTTCATTTTAGGTTGTTTTATGGCTTTAGCAAGATATTTTATCACATACTTAATTTTAAGCGTATGCTCTGGATGCTCACCAATCTTAAAAGCATTTAGACCTCATGTTCAGTGTTAAGTGGGTACTTAACTGAACAGAGATAGGCTTACATGTGCACTAAATGTTCAGTAAGTACGCAACTGTTTTGCCAAAGTAAGACATATGGAAATGAAAATAAATCTTTAGATATTGGTTCAATAAGCATGATTGCATTGACTGCAGAGGAATATGCCAGGAGCTGGCTTTAATCTTAAGCATTTCTCAGACATGTGAAGTTTCCAGCACCAAGCAGGAGGTTCACGCCCTTGCCACCCAGGTGTGGATCACCTGCATTGGTCCATGCAGCTCTGCATCAGCCTCTGGCTCTCTGGGGCTTGAAATTTGGCATCTTATCCACCAAGTTTGACTCACATGATCCTGAAATGGGGAAGGCTGTGATGTTGCCCTGGCACTGATAGCACAGGGGCTACTCTTAATCTTTTAAACCTCTTAAACTTTTAAAGAATGTGTGTTAAAAGGTGATCCCTATGCATCCTAGGCTTACCATTCTCATGTGACATGACGTACCAGAGTCCACATTTTGACAAAGGCATTTGAAGCCTTTTTAAGGACCAGATCTTTCTCAGAGGAAAAGAAAAGAGCTGACTAACCCCAATCAGGTGTAGCACCCTTAATTTTAAGTTGACAAGGGACTAATTGACTGCAACTATAGCTTTAGCTCAGAATCCTGTGGCCAACTGCAGCCTGGATGGCTCATTCTGCTCCCCAGGGGAACACAGCTCTGGTGAAGCCTTTATTTAAATGAAAGTTCTTAATTTAGGTGGCATTCATTAAGTGTTTGAAATATGTCTCTATTTAATGATGGTGAGAATTGAAGGTGTCCAGGAAAAAAGTTGTAACTGTGTTTAGAGCGGAGACAATGAACATAGTTAAGATTCAACTTGTCCTTCCCCTTTGTTCCCTTCTTCTGGTAATTAATATATTTTTGAAATGTATTTGAAAGGCTCAGTGAAATCCATCATCTTGCAGAAATCACAGTGATTGCCATATTGCCATAAAGAAGCACCGCCCCATTGTTTCTCCAGATGAAAATATTCATCCTTTTACAGAAAATGTTAAGTAATTTTCTGGCTTGTACTGTCAAACCACATCCTTTCCCCTCCTCAATGGCAGGGCTGGGAGCTGACAGGATCATGCCCATCTGCTAAGTGCCATGAACACAAGCTTTCTGCAGTGCAGCCTCATCCTCCATGTTGGTGTCTGTATGACCCCTTCTCCTTTGCCACCAGGAGATAACTGGCATATGTGCTTCTCTTAAAGAAAGGACCAATCTGCCCAGAGGTGGTGGCTGAGATGTTCCCTTTTGCTCCAGGCACTAATCCCTGCATTATAGATGTGGTGCGTTCTAGGAATTCTAGCTAGCTGCATATATGCACATTGACTAGAGGATACATTTTATTCCAAATAAATGAGAACAACACTGTTAGGGTTTCTTTGTTTATTAGGGATGCTGAAACAGACTGGATTGGTACAACTCTTGTTGCCACTATGTTATTCATCAAGATTTCCTGCAAACAGCAGTAATTGCTGATTCTATGAACCAAAGATACTGTAAGCACTAAAGTAACAGCACCTTGCTATGTAAATGGCAAGTATATTATAAATAGACAGTACACCCATCTAGTCTCTTTTACTTTATGCCACTCCAGCTGCTTTAAAAATATGGATGAAAATATTTTAAAAATAGAAGTCTGAAAAGACATAGAAAAGCATAGAAAATCCATATCACAACTTACAATTTCCATTTTGTAGCCAGCTTTTCTTTTCAGGCTCCTTGTTTCCTTAAGGAAGTAATTTGCTGACTGGAATTATTACCAAGACAGCTTCCTCAAATTTAACAGCCTTTTCACTGCAGGACAAAGAGAAGGAAGATTGTGTCCCAATAACTAGGAAATCTGTAGCAGGCTGCTGGTAGATACTAGTCTGCTGAGCCAGGCACTTTAATGCATAAAAATTACCTGTGCAAGAGGCATTTGCATCTTTTCTCTGTCTCTTCCAAGTCATGCTCATAAAACAATTAAAATTGCACCTTCTCCCTTGCAGCTGAGAAAGAAACAAACCTAGAGTAACACCCTTCCCTTTGCAAATATTCCCCCTACTTCCAGGAACACTGACAAGCACTGTTCAGGTCTAACAAACAGCTTTGGGAAGATTCATAATTAGGATGTAGTACCATTGAGCTACGTGCTCTGTGTTTAACAAGACAGATCACAACTTAACAAGTGTAGTTCTTGTGAGCTGCTAATAACAGTGAATGTGGGGGTTACTCATTCTCTCTCAGTCTTTTTTTCATATCTTTTATCTTGTGACCTGTCCTTCTGCTCAATTCATGTTCAGCAGAATATCTGAAGTTGGCATAACAGAATTTCTGTGATTAGCCTGTATACAGGAAGAAAGAAATGTTTGTCTTAGGGAATAAATTTGATTTGCAATGCTTTTTCGCAATTAAAACTGCTACAGAATCCCAAAGTACACACCAAATGCATTTTCTCATAAACTTTTGGTGCATCCTTGCACTTACAGAGTCTTTATTCTGGCTCATCACCTGTCTGTGTAGTAGAATGTTTCCACAAACCTTTATTCACTATCAGAAAAGACAGCTGAAAAACAAAACAAGACATATCATTACTATCTTGATAGCAGAGTAAGGATCTGTCTGCAATCTAATGGCATACACCTTGATTGAATGCACTGATGAAGTGCTGCCCCTCTCTTGAATGCTGTGCTGTGAGTGCTTTCTGGTGACTACACAGATACTCATCAACACGCCATGGTCAAGACCTGACTGAGGATTATAGTTTGCACAGGTGAGAAACAGAAAACCTACATGCAGAAGTGTTTGCTTAGATTTTGCTCATAGTCTTTACGGAAAGTGTCTTGCATTGGACTTACAGCCAACCAGTAGGGAGTGAAGAAAATTATCCAATGTTTTTCCTTAACCGAACTTTACTATGGTAATCACCTAGAAGCCTTTATCAAGACTAGGTCTGAAGCAAAAGTATTTTCTGTATTCCAAAGTAAGAAACAGCTTTGGTCCTGAAGACCTACCAACCTAAAGAGGAAGAGAAACATCTTGCGAAGGTCCTCTTCATTGTGAAGGAAAATTGAAGCTCAGAAGCCCAAATGTTACAGACAAGATGCTGGGGCAGATTTTACAGGAGAATTCATTTCTTCTGGTTTTAGTGTGTGAATTTGGCAGGGAGGACTGTCACACATCAATGCTGAATCCTGGTTCCATTTGTTATCTGTGGCCTGTGGTTGTCTTCAGCCTTATTTTAGATCTGTTACAGAATCATAGATTCATGGAATAGTTAGATTTGGAAAGAAGCTTATCTAGATCCACCCCCCCACCCCCGCCATGGGCAGGGACACCTCACACTACGAAGACAGGCTGATAAAGCTGGGACTGTTTAGCCTGGAGAAGAGAAGGCTGCGTAGAGACCTCATAGCAGCCTTCCAGTATCTGAAGGGGGCCTATAGGGATGCTGGGGAGGGACTCTTTATTAGGGACTGTAGTGACAGGACAAGGGGTAATTGGTTCAAACTTAAACAGGGGAGGTTTAGATTGGATCTAAGGAAGAAATTCTTTCTGTTAGGGTGGTGAGATGCTGGAATGGGTTGCCCAAGGAAGCTGTGAACGCTCCATCCCTGGTGGTGTTCAAGGCCAGATTGGACGAAGTCTTGTGTGGCATGGCTTAGTGTGAGGTGTCCCTGCTTATGGCAGGGGGGTTGGAACTAGATGATCTTAAGGTCCTTTCCAGCCCTAACTATTCTATGATTCTATGTTACCCAAGGCTCTGTCCAACCTGGCCTTGAACACTGCCAGGGATGGAGCATTTACCTTTTCTTTGCGCAACCCATTCCACTGCCTCACCACCCTCACAGTAAAGAACTTCGTCCTTATATTATGATTTCCTCTTATATTATTATTTCCTTATGATTTCTTCTTTCCCATGGCTGTAGAGGATGCTGAGTCCTTACAGTCCTGAACAGGCTAAGCTGCTTACTGCTTTCTTGAGATAAAATACCAGGGCCCTGTTAGATGCCATACAAGATAGTGTAAAAATGACTCATGGCTACCAGAACCCTTTTGTCTTTCAGGCCTGAGCCAGAACCTGTTGGAGACCATGGGTAATTTTCTATTGATTCTGATGCACTTTGGATTAGGCAGTAAAATGTTGCCATTTCTACTTTCCATTCTCTGTTGTCAGTGTTACTCTGTCAAACAGGTAGAAACATCACATTTTTAAGAATCAGTAGTTCTTAGAGAAGTAAATTAATGAATGGAACCTAAGTTATCAGTTTGGAGAGATGTAGGAAGGATTTAAAGATGTGAAGAAACTCGCTAACAAATCAGTCCTTCCCCCTGGGCTGCTATCACTGAAGTCCAGATGGTACCTGAGCATATCAGATGCTGGAGCCAAAGACCTTCAGTTCAGACAGTTTATCACAGTGCAGAATGTGAACCAGCTGCACAGAAGATGGTGTCTATTACCATGTTGCTACAGCTGCTTCCTGCTGAAGTGTGCTACATGCCCATTTCTTTGTTAAAGGTTAACTAACTCATGCTGGGGATTTTTACTTGTCTATTACCTACCCAGAAGGAACTATCTTAACTAGAACAAGGCAAAAAGCTTCTTTTTCTGGTTTTTCTTTATGTGTTTTTGAAAGAAATTTGTACATTAGTGAGGCTTATGAATGAACAAAAGAAACATAATGGCAGTGATATGTTTATTGGGGAAGGAGACCCTGGGTTACACAGGTCCATCAGCAATAAATCTAAATAAAACCAGGGAGTGTATCATTGACTTTTACACTTCAGTTATTATTGCAATGATTGATAATGTGGTTGCTCAGCTAACACAGCAATGTGCATGGTCTTAAAGGTCAGCAGCACAGCTGGTGAGGTGGAAAACCATGCCGTGATGGAATGGGCTGGTGCCTCATCATCTGATACACAGCTCTTGTAAACGAAGATTGATTTGGATTACAGTGCCCTGGACCTGGTCTGTCCTGCATGTGGTAGCACTGCAGGATTGGTCTGTAGTTTGTCTAACTTCAGCCTTTTCAAAGTTCAGTGAACTTTTACTGACTTGGCGGTTTCTGTTTGGTAGTGCAGCTAATGCCACTCATATCAGATTCGTTCCCTTAGTTTTAAATAAAATTTTGGTTTCAGGACAGAAATATAATGGACTTACTTGTTTTAGCAGAAAAAATAGTAACCTAAAAAATCCTTTTGCAGGTATATGATTAGCTTTACTCACTTCTGAGGTATACAGTTATATTTAATAAGTGATTTGAGGAGTGGAGAGGTGTAGTGAGATTTGTGGTAGTTCACTCACTGAGGAGTCATGGGCAGAACAGGAAAAGGTGGAAGACCTGAGATGCTAGATAACCTGTAATGATGGAGGACACAATACAGAATATTAAAACATAAATGGTGTTAGGGATGCCTTTTGATGCAGATTAATATCTCTGTTTTATTCCAGCAGTTCAAAACACTTAAGATTAGTTTTAATCAGTGACCAAGAAGAATGACATTGGAGTAAGAGAAGGATAAAATAAGAACACAAAACAGTTATATATTGATGAAGGAAAAGAAAGTAGCTCTATACTCTTCTGTTTCCACAGCCATGGCTATCCTATCCAAGTGTAACCCCACGCTTTAGTCCAAAGTGAGAAGAAAAGCAGAAAAGACACACGGATTTTGTTGAAACTCCTGAATGTAGGATAGGGCAAAATAGTCAGAAAGAATAAAGAACAATTATTGTCATAGTTACAGCTGCAATTAGCACCTTCTGATTTATCATACTCTAGTCAGCAACAGGGACATGAAAAAAGATTTGTCCCTGAGTTTTGACCTGTCTTGGTAAAATGACTGGATGTGCCATGTGTAGTTACACTGCACATTAAATTTCCACTCTGGATATTTGAAAGCCTCATATGTTTTGGGTAAGCTTTTATTCTGGTACAAAATTATTCAGGCTGAAACCACATAAAAACAGAAGATTAGACAGTTTTAAAAGCAACTAGAAATCTAAATACTATATTTATTATCAGATAGGGAACAAATTTGAAGCTGCTTTACAGCATTGTTCTATAAATATTGACTAAAGTATTGCTGTACAAGGAAGTATGTAAGTTATTACTCAATCCTCTAAAGACAGAAAGGGAGAATCTTTCATTCATTTAATTGTATTGCCAGTATCTTAAAAGTCATTCATTCTAGGAAGAAGAGACATCTTACAGGTAATTTACTGTATTTGTGCCTTCTGTTCCATAGGCTATAATGCAAGACTTGTCAGCTGCTGCCTTCAGTCGTCATTTCTCTTAGACTACTCCATCTTGTTTCTCTGAGGTGCTCTTCAGTATAATCATTATATTCCAGTGAAACTCCCTTGAGAAAGCTTGAATGGTATCACTCACAATGTCACTTTTGTTGGCTCCTTCACCTAAGGGTCTTTCCTGTTCCTGGAAGTGAACAGAGAAGTCAATGGAAGATTTGCCTCTACAGTGAAGATGTTGAGCTGAGACCCATTTGTACTCTCAGGCATCAGAGTAGTGTTGTGGTCGGGTTCTTTGTCATCACAGTCAGTTGCTGGGCATGGAGAAGGGCCAATGGAATAAAGACACAATTTCTGAATTCGAGGTGCAGCTGAGCCTCTTTCTGTAAAAAGTCAAAATGTGTGTCTTTGTAGATGCTCTCCTTTATATGTTGGATTTGTCAGTTGGGCAGTGACATCTCAAACTGGACACAAAACCACATGCAAGGTTGTGACAGTAGATCATCATGGATACCTCTGTTTCTTATAAATGAAAGAAGAATAACTTGGTGCACAAATGTGCTGCACAACGTCTCTAAAGACTATGTCACTTACAGTCCTCAATTGCTGCGGTTGTACTGGCAGTCAGCATTTCGTATGCTCATGAGATTTCAGTCCTCCATGCCCTGATGGGGCACCTTTGGGGGAAATCTGATGGCTGTTTGAAGTACAGGGGTACTGAATGCCAAGAGAAGGGTAAAAATTAGCTCTCCTTAATGAAAATTACAGGGAGGATTTGGGGCAGTTAGAAAGTAGCGATGACTAGCTGAAATTGGTCAGGACATTAGAAAAATACAACAGTTACTGGAAATGGAAACCCAAACCTTACTGATAATTACAGGCATGGGAAGATCTCTGTGTTATCTTCAATTAACAGAGCAAGTACCTTTAGCCAAAGAGAGAAGAAACACATTCATGGACAGGATACACAAGAGAGTGTGTGAAACCCAGATGATGAATCATGGATATCTCTCCTTAGTGAAACTATCAACAGGACAGATGATGCAAGATTCGTTTAGGTTAAAGCATCACTTGTTTTGTATATTCTATTCAATTCTTAGTCTTATTCTTCTTATTATTAGTAGTATTATCATAATCATAATAACTTTTTCCTTTTCTGTCCTATTAATCTGTCTTTATTTCAACCCACGAATTTTACCGAGGGGGTTCAGTGTTTCCATTTCTTACCTCCCTGGAACCTGGATCTTGGAAGCTGAACAGCTTGTGACATCTTGGATGCATGTCACAGCACAGACCCTACACTACACACATCACTCCATGAAGCCACACAACTGCTTTAGCATTATCCTATGCTCATTACTGGGCAGAGTTTTTGCCTTGCCTTTTTTTTTTTTTTTTTTTTTTTTTTTTTTTTCTTTTTCTTTTTCTTTTTTCCTTTCCCTTTTTTTTTTTTTTTTTTNTCTAGACATAACTTTGAGGTTGTACTGAAGGGGAAGGAGCTCAGGCAAAGTGGTCAGAGATACGGTGAAATCTTTTTTTATTTTTTTTGACTTATTTTTCTTTCCTTTTCCTTTTCCTTTTCCCTTCCCCTCTTTTCTTTCTTATGGTTACCCCTAGACCTACCATGTACTTCTAGCATCAAACCTATTGCATGCCCTGACTAAACTCAGAGGCTGAATTTAAAGTGGAATTAAAGAGACATATGACACATACCCTTTAGCTCAGGGTATTCTCTGTGTCTCCCACTCAGCTGCTTCTCACCCTGTCCTCTCCCACACAGAAAAGCGCAAGGTTTCAGTGAGTTCAACTGAATTCTGTGGGTGTGAAACCCTGGAGACTGAACTCACAGTTAAAGCAGGGCTTTGCTCTCAAAAGCTGTCAGTGTGAGACCATGCCATGAGACAGGAAGAAGTTTCATGGTGCCACTTTAACAGTAGAAAACAAGTTAGCCCTAAGCTGCGTTCCAGGGAATAAAACAACTGAAAGAACTAGGGGAAAAGTACATCAAGTGAGATGAAAAGAAGATACTCTGCTGAACATCACAAAAAAATAAAAAAATAAAAAATAGGAGGGAGAGAAAAGAAAAAATGGAATGAAAAACCTCTTGTGATGTACTGGGCTATGAAACACAAAAGTAACAATGAAAGTAGTGACTTCAGAGACTGCTATTCCTTGTTCATGCTTACCTTTGATCTTTCTTTTTGATTTCCACAAGGGCATCTTCACAGACCTTGGATGTAGAATTACTGGTACTGAGTCTTCAGCCATGGGACAGCCCAAGAGACCACCTTGCCTGTAAGATCTCTTTTGCTATCGCATGTCTGTGTCATGCAGCCCCTGAGCTAGCTGCAGTCCCTGTAGTGCATGCTGAGTGCAGCTACCAGCTGAGTTTCAGAAAGGGAGGGCTGCCATTGCCCAGCATCAAAGCAGAGGCAGTTTATAAATTGTTCCTCCTTCCTGTTCTGTGCTGCAGGGTGGTCTCAGCATCTCTGTTCAGCATCTCCTGGGGTTCCCTTCATAGGGCAAGTTCATGTGCACCTTCATGGCCCTCTCAAATTCTGCCTGCAATGGGGCTTCTTGGAAGCATCTGCATCTACTGAGTAGGCAGACCCAGAGTTCCCTCTTTTGGAGAAACAGTCTTTGCCTTGTTTCCCGTGTGGTTTTAGAAAGGAAAGGAGAGGTCAGAATAATCCTCAATACAGAGATTTTAGTGTTGTTCATGTGTTCCTAGCTTGCCAGTTACTGTTGAGAAGGACTCAGAGAATTAACAATCCCAGACTGTAAAATCAAGCCATCCTGACTGTGTTAGGAAGGTGAGCACTTCTGTATCATGACACCTATGAATGGGGGACTCTGGTGATGGGCTATGTTGAGCACAGTGAGGCCTGGAGAGACAATTGTGAGGATTTTTTAAGACTCCCTGATGAATTTCAGCTTTAAGTGCCAGTTATGAAGCCAAACCTCTGTTTTTTCCCCTCTTCCTTGCATAACTCACTTACTACATGTTCCAGATTTGTTGTCTTTCATATAATTTCCCTGTGTTTTCATGGAATCATAGAATCATTTATTTTGGAAAGGACCTTTAAAATCATCAAATCTAGCTGTTAACCTAGAACTGCCAAGTCCACCAGTAAACCATGCCCCTCAGTGCCACATCTACATGTCTCTTAAATACTTCCAGGTTGGTGACTCCGCCACTTCCGTGGGCAGCCTGTTCCAGTGCTGGACAACCCTTTCAGTGGAGACAGTTTTTTAATATCCAATCTAAAGCTTCCCTGACACAACTTGATACCATTTTCTCTTGTCCTATCATTTGTTACTTAGGAAAAGAGTCCAAACCCCATCTTGCTGCCACCTCCTTTCAGGTAGCTGTCCCACCCTGAGACTCCATTTCTCCAGGCTAAACAGCCCCAGTTCCCTCAGCTGCTCT
Organism: Agapornis roseicollis; assembly: GCA_002631895.1. Lineage (NCBI taxonomy): Eukaryota > Metazoa > Chordata > Aves > Psittaciformes > Psittacidae > Agapornis > Agapornis roseicollis. The sequence goes on from NDXB01021229.1 coordinate 36,880, forward strand.
TCATAAGTCTTGTTCTCTAGACCCTTCACGACCTTTGTTGACCTTCAGATGTGCAAACACAGTCAACATAGAGTGACATGAGAAAAGCTCATGTATTTTTCATTTGTTGAGATACACTTCCCACTGGATAAAGTTTCTGGAGCACCACTACAAACTCTGAGCAAGCAAGGAAGTTAGAGCAGAACCATGAGCACCCTACAGAGTTTGATTAATTTCATCTGGTTTTAATTAGTATGCATTCCCTCCTTAATTATGTGCTTTATGAGAAGTAGATGTGGATATCTGAAGTCAAGCAAGGGATGGTGTTTCTGTTATCACACCAATACAGGGTATGTGAGTTCTGGGAAGTAAGATGGTGTTAATAAATAACCAGATACAGCAGCACGCCCCCACCAGAAACTAATAGGATCCACCTTTAAATTAATTGATTCATTTACTCCGGTGTACCATATGTCACGATGTACCATCTTTTGTATTACATCCTACCTTTCTTACTGTTGATTGCATTTTAGTTTTATTGTAATGCTCTGTGTAGAAAAAAGGATTATTCAGAAGTAAGGTGTGTCTTGCACTTGAAATGTCTGAAACAGACAGGCTTCTAGAGGCATTATATTCAAAGCATTAAAGCATTCAGTTTGTGATCTCTAAGTCTCTTCCTCTCTCTCTCTTTTTAAAACCCAGGGAGTGCTCAGTCTTCCCTTCCTTTAGTGACCTTTTAAAATGGCTCATGTTGGCACTCAGATACCAGGCACTCTAAATCAACTGTAACTGCTGAACATTTAGACCATGTTTAGGAAAGGATAATAATATATATGCTCTTCATCTGCAGCAAATATAAAGGTACAAGCCGTTAGTAACTTGATTATGAGACTGAATGATCAAACCAACATTTTTTAGCCCTGTAAATTTTCAATCCGGCTGACAGACAGGATAAAACAGGTGAATGACATAAATGAAACAGGACAGTATAGGAGATCAACAGCAAGTAAAATATGATCACCAGGAGAGCACGAATCACATGGTCCACTGCCTGGCTTTTTTTTCCAAGACTCTTTAAATATGCCTTTCTGCAACATATGCAGACTGTAAAGAGCTGCAAATCTCTGTTTTTATGTCTCTGAACCTTAGCCATGAATCCAATAATTTACATTACTGAACAGTGAAATGGTGCAAAGTAGTTTGAACATGGAAATAAATGCATGTTTTTATGAGAGAAAAACTTTGCAAAGAAAGTATGTAGGGAAGTCAAGATGTGTAAGTGACACACAGAATAACCTTAAAGTTGACATGCTTAAGCTTCACTGAATAACCAACAGAATGTTTTGATACCCTTCCCAGTAAGCTTTCCAAATATTACTGCACTGGCTGAATGCATTTCATGCAAGCAAGCTAACAGGTTGTCAGGTGTGGCAGCATCCATGCCATGACTACACTTTGCCATATTCCCCAGTCAAATGAAGGGTCAGTAAATTTCACAATATCTTTAATCTTTGCCTCAAGTGCAAGTAACTTCTCATGGGCTCAAAAAACAAAAAAAATTAAATAAAGTCCTTGCCTTCTTGCAGGCTTAAGCTCAGTGCTGATGCCTGTTGATGGATCAAACAGTCCCAGTTTTTTAAATCATTCAACTGGTTCAAAAGCTGTCTTATCTTTTGCTTTTATAGTTAAATCAATTCTCAAGAAAGAAATTGGGATTGTCACTGAATCATACCCACAGTGGTCTACCCTTCCTTAGAGCCAGTTGCAGACTATAGAAAATAAACCAACTCTGAAATTTCTTAGGAATGAAAAGGGGTGAAGGGAGAAAATGCAAGAATTGCACACCAGAAGCAGTGAGGGCCCGTCATGATAACACAGAGTAGATTACTACAGACAGTCATATCTCTGTCATTTGCAATGAGTTTTTGCTGATACTATGCCTGCTCATTTCTGTATCTTTGTAAGTAAAGAGCAAATGCATGAACTAATGTAGGACAACTCTTGCACAAAGTTAAAATGTTTAGGAATTCCTTAGGACCAGGATGAAAATCCTTCCCCAGGAGAAACCTCCAGGGGGTTTGACTCCACAGAAGGATGCCAGTCATAGAAAATGCATCTGTGTTCCAGGCAACACTGTGATGGACATCAAGTAGCACTGATGTCAAGCAGATTGATGCCTGCTTCATAAGAAAGTAGGATAGCCTTCACCTGTCTCCCTTTCCTCAGTAACTGTATCTTTTGGTCTTTTCCTGAAAGTCTGTCTGTCATGAGATAATATCAGGGGATAGTTTATCAAGGGATGCTTGAATGCCACTTCTGGGTTCTTGGGATTGCAAGGCATTTGACTTGAGGACCTAAATTGTAGGGTCAAACTGAGCTAGAATAAGAACAAAGAGAAATGGTCCTGTGTGCTGTAAAATAAGACACGGTAGTGATTTCATATGAGAATGAAGGCAAGACAAAAAAAAAAATAAGTTTTAAAAGTGCTTCATTCAGTTGTCATTTTTGCTGCCAGCTATTCTTTGTGCCTCAGGTTCTAGTTGCAAAACAAAAGGTTTCCTTTCAAAACTTTAAATTCCCCTGAAAACCTTTCAATTTTCTTTCTTTAGGGGAATAGAGATTGAAATAATTTTGGCAACTTATTTCTTTCCAACTGAATGAACTATAAAGGTTTATATCTATAGTTGTCTTTCTTGAGTTCTGCAAATTTTAGCAGATTAGGAAAAAGAAATTTTGTGACTGTCACGTTGTCAAAGTTTAAAAAAGCTGCACAGCAGAGATTTAAAAAATACATAGAACAGCAAAAAGATGAAATCACAGGAAGACAGTCTCTACGCTCACCTTGACAAGTGAAACAGTCTGAAAATGTAATGTTTCCAGGACTAAGGAGAAAAGTTGGATTCTATCTTTGGAAATTATTTTGCATGCTTTCTTCTGTACATGCTCGTATACATGAATCTGATGTCAGAATGTGGGCTATAATGCTTTTCCTACTGGAGCACCATTTTCTAAAATGAGGCTTGTATCGTCTTCCAATGACAAGCTCCAGTCTTGTGTTATATCCATGCTTGAAAACAGACCATTCTAATAAATAGAAGCTTTCCCAGAAAAATCCTGAGGAGATATATATACATATTAAGCATTTAAGCAGCATTATTTGCTTTTAAATGAGGATGGATTTTAACTTGTAGTTTGCAATTAGAATAATAATAATAAACATTTTCCCTAATGATAATGGGCAGAAGTGTTAAATTGGAAACGAAAAAGCTTTTTCTGTTGGTACAGTATAAGTTACAGTATCATTAAATATATAACTAGCCGTTTATTGCTTTGTGTTGTTTCAGAGGCACTTAAATGAAAAGTTGATTTGTCTCTTATTAGACCTTAGTAAATGTTCCTTTAATAGTAATAGGGTGTTTTAATGCTTTACAGAATCACAGTAACACAGAATGGTAGGGTTTGGAAGGGACCTCTGGAGATCTAGTCCAACTACTCCCTTCCCACCAGAGCAAGTTCACCTAGAGCAGGTTACACAGAAATGTGTCCAGGTGGTTATGGATATCTCCAGAGAAGGAGGTTTCATAACCTCTCTGGGCAGCCTGTTCTGGTCCTCTATCAGCCTCAAAATGGCTTCACTAGGGGGAAATCCTGCCTGACCAATTTGGTGGCCCTCTACGATGGGGCTACGGAACTGATGGACAGGGGTAGAGCAGTTGACATCATCTACCTGGACTTGTGCAAAGCATTCAACACTGTCCCACACGACATCCTTGTCTCTAAATTGGAGAGACATCAATTTGATAGATGGACCACTCAGTGGATAAAGAACTGGCTGGATGGCCGCACGCAAAGAATTGTGGTCAATGGCTCAGTGTCCTGCTGAAAGCCAGTGACAAGTGGTGTCCCTCAGGGATCCTTGTTGGGACCGGTCTTGTTCAACATCTTTGTCGCTGACATGGACAGTGGGATTGAGTGCGCCCTCAGCAAGTTTGCCGATGACACCAAGCTGTGTGGTTTGGTGGGTAAGCTGGAGGGAAGGAATGGCATCCAGAGGGACCTTGACACGCTTGTGAGGTGGGCTGATGCCAACCTCATGAAGTTTAACCATGCCAAGTGCAAGGTCCTACACCTGGATCAGAGCAATGCCAGGCACAGCTACAGGTTGAGCAAAAAGGAGATTGAGAGCAGCCCTGTGGAGAAGGACTTGGAGGTGGTGGTCGATGAGAAAATGAACATGAGCCAACATGTTCCAACATGAGCCAAGTTTCTCTGGTGAAATATGTTTAATTACTGCTACAGTCTCACATCTGACTCATGCAGGCATAATCAAGTCCTAACAGAATTAAGCTACTTTAGCCTTTGTAAGGTAGCCTAAGAGACAGATCCATTTTGGCACAATTAAAACAGCACAAATGAAAGCTTTTCTTACCCTGATTTAGTGAAGTTTTCCATTTCTCTTTTATGTAAGTTAGATTTTGTGCATTCAATTTAATGAAATTATTTTTTAATAAAAATAATCTAAAAAATACTGCCATTAACAGTATTGTTTATTAAAAACAAAATAAAAAAATAAAAATAGAAACAAACAAACAAAAAAACGCAAAAAAACCCAGGCTGGCCAATTTGATGAGGCAGGCTGTAAACTGAAGGGGGCCAGCTCCAAAGTGGAAATGCTACACCATCTCATCCAGTCTCATCCAGGTGAGGAATCATAGAATCATTAGAATAAACCAAGTCAACCAGAACAGTGACAAATGTTCTTCAGTTGCTTCCCAAGATGATAAGAACTAGAAGGCCCATCACCTCAAATATGCATATGGCTGTGGTGGGTCCTGGAAAGCTTGATGATATCTTTTTGCACAGGTGTTAGAGGAGTCAACAAAAGGTGTGCTTCTGGACCTTGTACTAACAAAGGATTTGTTAGGGATGTCAAGGTTAGAGGCAACCTTGTCTGCAGTGGCCATGAGATGGTGGAGTGCAGATTCCTTCCTGGAGGAAGCAGGGCAATAATTCAAATTACAGCTTTGCACTTCAGAGCCTACTTGGAGGAATACAATTGGTTAGGACTCTAGAAGGTAGAGGCATCCAAGAGAACTGGTTAATATTCAAGCATCACTTCCTCCAAGCTCAAGGTCAGTGCATCCCTATGAGTAAGAAATCAAGGAATGGGAGCAGAAGACCTGCATGGATGAGCAAGGAGCTTCTGGCAAAACTCAGACAGAATAAGGAAGTCTACAGAATGTGGAAACAGGGACAGGCCACTTTGGAGGAATATAGGAACATTGTCAGAATAGGCAGGGATGTAGTAACGAAAGCTAAGATCCATTTGGAACTCAATCTGGCAAGAGAGGTCAAGGACAACAAGAAGTGCTTCTTTAAGTACCTCAGGTGCAAAAGGAAGACTAGGGAAAATATGGACCCACTGATGAATGAGGCCTGTACAATTCTGGGATCCCTAGTTCAAGAAAAAAAAGGAACTACTGGAGAGGGTCCAGCAGAGGGCTATGAAGATGCCTGGGGATGGGAGCATCACTCTTAGGAGGAAAGGCTGAGAGAGCTGGGCCTGTTTAGCCTGGAGAAGAGATGATTGAGAGGGGATCTAATTAATGCATACAAATATCTTAAGGATGGGTGTCAAGAGCATGGGGCCAGATTCTTTTCAGTGATGCCCAGAAACAGGATAAGGGGCAACAGGCACAAAATGAAACACAGAAGTTCTTTCTGAATATGATAAATAACTTCATAGAATCTTAGAATAGTTAGGGTTGGAAGGGACCTTAAGATCATCTAGTTCCAACACTCCTGCCATAAGCAGGGACACCTCACACTAAACCATGTCACCCAAGACTTCGTCCAATCTGGCCTTGAACACTGCCAGAGCACTCACAACCTCCCTGGGCAACCCATTCTAGTGCCTCATCACCCTAATAGGAAAGAATTTCTTCCTTATATCCAATCTAAACCTCTCCTGTTTAAGTTTGAACCCGTTACCCCTTGTCCTGTCACTACAGTCCCTAATGAAAAT
>NDXB01021230.1:0-14524 GCA_002631895.1 Agapornis roseicollis
GGGAGGGCAAGCCAGGGGGGTTGAGTGAGTGAACGAGCTGCGTGGGTTTAAACCACGACAGCAACGAAAGATGCTTCCAAGAATTGCTCTTATTTTATGAGTTTTCAAATAAGGCTTAGCTCAATGAGTTATTTAGTGCTAACAGAGATACTCTTTGCTTTGAAAATGGGATTATGGGTGTTTGCTTTCTTCTATATGAGAACAAATTAAAGAAATTAAAGGATTCATCTTTCTATGACAAATAAGATACAAAGCTCAAAACCATATGAAAGACAGCATAATTTTCTTGGGCATTTTGGGAAGTGTGGTTTCAACTGAGTAATCTATAATTTTTTCAGTGTATATGTACGTCCTCCTGGTATATATGTTCTCATTACTAAAGAAGTAACTACATAATTAATACTATGAAGCTTCCCTATAGTTTTCAGTTGTTATTTCTTAGTTATTGCGTAGAATGAGACCACAGGCATGTGAAAATGCTCAGCTAAAGAGTTAATCAGAGTGAAAATTAGACCCCATTCCTGCAGCTGCTGCCTGTGGAGGCACAGCACTTTGCTATTGTAATATTGCTTTTTGCTGTAAGATTACTTTTTTGAATTTTTATGGACTTTCAGCTGTATAAGTGCAAGATCAGCCAGCTTTTCAGAATGGAAAAAAATATAGAAAAAGAAGAAAGAGGCTGGTGTAGGCTGTATTCAAAGGAACAGAATCTAGCAAAGGAAACAAGCTATTAGTCACTCACAGAGCAGAGTGCTAAACAATAAAACAGAGCCAATAACATCCTAGTCCTCCTCTGAGTCTTACTTTCTGTTCCTCCAGCATCATCCTTTTATGTCTGGCTGAATTTTCTGTATTCTTCTTAATTTTTTATACTTTTCATAAAACTCTTTGGCCCTTTTAAATTGCACTTTCTTTGCTCCTTCCTAAAGCCTTCTGTTTTCGTTATGACTTTGTCTCCCTTAAGTGTTGTCTCCCCAGTAAGCATCATCAGGTCTGTCTCCCTAATTGTCATGTGATCACTTCACCAGCTTTCCTTCCCCTTAACTATTTCCAGTCCTTTCATCCTCTTCTTCATGAAAAAAAAAGTCTTAAGGACCTTCTTTCTCCCATGAAATCTCTTCACCTTTCCCTCATCCCCTTCCATGTTTCCCTTACTCCTTTCCACAACTGAATTTTCATCCTTTTATTTCAGTGCCTGTGCATTTCTCCATCCTTGTGCTGGACATGGAGCACACCAACCACCTCCATGATTTGTACTTTCTTTCCTCTCTATGCCCTCACCACATGTGAATGATGTAGCTATTTTTTCAGTGACTCAAGGAATCTTTGCTGGTTTTGGTGACATTGCAGCTCCTTCAGGGATGCTAGAGCCCATGTTCTAACTAGCAGCAAGGACAGATACATGCATCCAGTGCCTGCAGGTGGCAAGAGGGAGCAGAGCCTTTCAGTGCACAGGCAGTTCTTTTCGTGCCACACGGTGGTCTGTTGTGACTGAGAAGGGGAATACCATTTCCACAATACAAGCTTTTGTGTATATATGTGTTGCTGTTTAATGGCCATTATTGTTGGAAACATTAGTAAAAGTTAAATGTGAGCAACAAATGGATATTTGCAGCACAAACATTGTGCATTTCCAGTTCCCACTGTTAACTGATGTACTGCCCTTTTCCATCCCGCAAGGACTTGATGATTTCTTGTCCCCACTTTTCACTGTAATGAGTAGGCTTTATTTTAGCTTGACTTTATTTACTTCCTTCTGTCTTCTCAAATTTCTTTAAACTTAATTTTTCATCCCTTTTAGGATGACAGCAACAGTGCCCATCTCCATTAAGAAGAGCTATTGACTCTGTTAGGATGAGGCAACAGCAAATGAGGCTTGCGCAGCTTCTCCAACTGCCTGAGAAGTCTGCTTTACAGCAGCTGCTCCCAGGCCTGGGCACAGGGAAGACTGGTCCTGGTAGATCTGCAGCACCTCAGGCATTGCAGCTGTTGAGATGCTCTCCTGGGTACTCTTAGCTCTGGTGAGATGTGCTTGGTCTCTGCAGCTACCCAGAACCAGTTAGGACATGGGAACAGTCAGTCTGCCTTTGCTCTCCTTTCTCAGTCCCTGCAGGTGAAGGGAGGCTTGTATTACATGGTTATGTTCCCTTTCTGTCTGACAGGTGTCTTATCTGTATCTCTTCCTGTCTGAAGAGTCATATCTGAAAACGTAATTGGGGCAAGACTAGTCAGGGACATCAATTCACCTGCCTCTCATGCTTTTCTGCAGGATTTGAGTTCAGATTCCTGGTCCTTCAGATTTCTAGACCTTCTGTCTTTGCCCCCTCTACTTTAAAGAACATGCAGTATGCCCACATCTAAATACTCTCAATTTTGCTCATCTTAGGCCCAGATTCTTTCTTCTCAATCCCCTGCTTTTACTTCAGTCTAGATTTACACTGTGCCTTACATTTATGCTTTGTTTGTATCACTGTAAAACAGAAGAGAATCAAACCTTACAACTGTAAACAAGAAATCCCCAGAGACACAATAGTGTTCTTACTAAGTTTGATTTTTTTATAGTAAGTAAAAGATAATTGGAAATGAATAATTGAAATTGATCCTGATTTTCTGAAACACTGAATGATGATGACCTAAATCAAAATTACAGCAGTTATTCATGCAACAATCGTGGGGCTGAAAACAAAATAATTGTCAAAACAGCTAAGAAATATCAATATTGTTTTACTGGCTGAGGAAACAACAGCAGTCTTCGAGCTGCAGAGAAGTACAGTCTTATTCAGACAGGTGGCTCACAGAGAGCTGTCCTGCTGTTCCCAGAATGGATAATGTCACAAAAGCCTAATCTCAGTGTGGCAGTAGCAGTGACAGCAGTTTAGGAGAAGGCTCGCTGTTGGCTAGATGGGAATCAGAGATCATCGACAAATCCAGCCAGGGCTGCAGAAAGGACGATGAGAATTATGTAAGGTTTTGTGTATAGGGGTGAGGATGGAGGAGAAGCAGAAGGAAACAATTCAACCCCCCAGTCCCAAAACTAAATCAACCCTGAACAAAATTATAAAAGCCACAAAGGAACAAAATTTATAATCTCTTTCTTTTTCTACTGTGTAGAAAAAAGAAAAGTCTAAGAGACATTTTTAGAAAGAAACTGGGCAACATAAGGAGCCTGTGAGACATGCCTGTGGTTTTAATGATATATGAATATTCTGCAAAATGGTTTTTAAAATGAAAAAAGTAAATGCAATAACAATTCTTCATACTTTTCTAAAGAACAGAGCAGCAATCTGAAATGCTTTTAGACCTGCTGCCCTAAACTAACTGCCAGTGCAAGTTAGCTTAAATATTCAGAAAGTTTCGTCATTTACTGATATGTGCCAAAGTAGAGCTCGCCTTCTCGTAAATGATAACATTTAATGCTGTTAATGAAGTCATGTTCTGCTAATGCATTCAATATTTTTCTTGGAGCATGAACCACAGCTTTCTAGATTTCACTCTATAGTTTTTGTGCCATCCTTTTTGATTTTCATAGCTGCTTCTAGGTTGTAGAATAGCCATTAAACTTAACAGTAATGACAGTTTTGGAAAGATAGTAATACTGTATGCTGGAAATTATTATCAAAGCCTTTATTACTTGAGTGCTTAGAAATAAAGAAGCACTGTAATCCCACAAAAGCTGATTATTTTCCTTCTGGGCTGCAGACACAGACCAAGAAAATGAATAGTAGGAAAGAAGCTGCAAAAGCGGGACTGCTGAAAACATTGTCCTGGGCTAGATATCTTTATCCAATATCCTATTCATCAATTCTGAACTGCTAGGAGCCATTACTTTAAAACCAAACAAGTAAACAAACAAAACCCCAAAACACTCAATGCACAGAGCCTGTAATTATGATTGTAGTAACTTATATGGTACAGACTATTAACCTCTTATTAGCTGTACATAAAGTGTAAAGCGAGAGAATATAGAACATGTATATGAGATAACAACCAATGAGCAAACAGCAGAGTAGCACCAAAAATTGACTTTGTTCAGAGAAAACAGAGAAACCACAACTTTTCCAGAAGGAGCTGGGGTGGGACTGGGAGGAGGGGGGAAGATTCATCATCTATTCACTGTAGACAAGCTCTTTCCCAATAGACTATTTAATGCTGGATAAATGAAGGATGAAGAGTTGATCCCTCTAGGACATAAATCTGGGATCCCAGGTATAGTATGTCTTTTTAACCAAAGTTGTTGCTTCAGTCATTATATTAGCTTTTCTTGCTGTAAGAGATTCAACAGCAGCAAAACAGCTCTTTTTAATCACTGGACTGCCTCTCCTACATCTTCCTTAGCATGGGATTCAAACAAGGAATACAAATATTGGCCTCTGAGCTTTTCCAAGGCAACCTTTGCAGCTAAAGAGAAATAATCCAGGAAGGGACACATAAACAAGAAGCCAACAAAGCTGAAAAACAAAAGTCCAAAGCTGACAAATAAAACCCCAGAACTTCAGGCCTGATATATATATATATATATATATATATATATATAAACACTAGCCTTGCAAGCCTCTGTTGAGATGCTTTACTGCAGTGGACTACACTCAACTTTCCCAACCCATACAGCGGCCAGAAGAGGTTTCTTATTTTGGTCATGGTGACAGGGAACTAAACCCGAGGCGAATATGGAGAGTAAATCCTTTCCAATGAAGTTTGAGTGTAGGAGCCAAACTTAAGGCAGAATGTGTGACATGCACACATTAATTTATAGTTGACTCCTGTAATTTTTCTTAGGTCTTGGATTTCCTGAGACTGATAAGAAATAAACAGTTGAGTTCACACCTCTGGCATGCTTTATACATGTTGGGTGGACTTAATGGCACTTGCATTTTCTGTGATTAGACATTGGCAGGTTCACAGCTTTATATATCCATTAAAGCACAAGAGAAACACCCTAGCATTTCTGAACTAACCAAAGACTATTCAGTACTTAGAAAATTGCCAGTAGCAATAGCTTGGCAAGACAGAAAATTTCCACCTACATGCAAATTTTAAATAGATGGATATTCGCTCACAGTTAGAAAGTTCAAAGTTTTCAATTTTACAATTGTAAGTGGATATCACTCCTGAGAGTAGTGAAAACTCTGCTTCTATTAATCAAATAAAACCCCTGCACTTCTTAAAACTTATAGAATCATGGAATAGTTAGGGTTGGAAAGGACCTTAAGATCCTCAAGTTCCAACTCCCCTGCCATAAGCAGGGACACCCCACACTAAACCATGTCACCCAAGGCTCTGTCCAGCCTGGCCTTGAACACCACCAGGGATGGAGCATTCACAGCTTCCTTGGGCAACCCATTCCAGTGCCTCACCACCCTTACAGTAAAGAACTTCTTCCTTATGTGGAATCTAAACTTCCCCTGTTTAAGTTTGAACCCATTACCCCTTGTCCTATCACTACAGTTCCTAATGAAGAGTCTCTCTCAGCATCCCTATAGGCCCCCTTCAGATACTGGAAGGCTGCTATGAGGTCTCCACACAGCTTTCTCTTCTCCAGACTGAACAGCCCCAACTTTCTCAGCCTGTCTTCATACAGAAGGTGCCCTGATCAGTCCTTGTGGACTTGTTCCAACAGTTCCATGTCCTTGCATAGAAACAGTTTCAGAGACAGGCACAAGAGTGTGCAAACTTGGACTGGTTCCTACTGAAATAGACATTTACTGGAAAAGGTGGGCTTAGGCAACAAAATACCAGGCCTTCCTTTGAAAGGTGCCTTCACAATAAGGGAGAAGGTCTTCTCTGTGACTGAGGACAAACCATAGGCATGAACAAGCCACAGGAAAAAGAGAAAGTCTCACCTATATGGATTACATCCACAGCTATTGAAAAGCAATCACAGCTCACTAGCCCCTCTCCTTCCTCTTCCATTCTTCATGTGTGTGAAAGAGACAAGGGCTTCAGTTACACAAAAATGAAAGAAAAATTAAGATGTTATCGTGTTCATGCAGGAGCTCCCTTAAAATAGCTTAAAGTAAGCATCTGCCAGCTGAACGTTTTAGCCATCACTGCAGCCATGTATTTGATTCTGTGGAGACATGTGGTTGAGGCCTGCAAAGGAAATCAGGATGGGCCACCAGAGGATCAAACATTGCAGAATTTCATTAATGTTTTCTTGTTCTAATATGAACCTCCCACGTTAAAGATTCTCATCATGCTGGTATAAAGCTTTTGTTTAGACTTATGCACTTGTGCTACTGGAAGTTAAACTACCTCTGAAACCTCTGGATGTTGAGTGCTCTCATAAAATGTACACTTGATATTTACCAGTCTTCAGTGAAGTTACAAGCTCTCAGATGACCTCAGGTCTGTAAATAAAGAGAAAGTGAGCATATGATGTGCACCAGTAGAATTAATTTCTGCACATGAAGTAATAAGAAATACTCAATTATTACCCAGTATTCGCAGTCCCTCAGGGTTACCTTCAAGCAGTCAGAGAAATAGGAAAAAAAGTGTAGCCCTTGTGATCATATTAGTATATTCTTCCATGAGGAAGTGACAGTCTGGGCCATTCAGAGACTTTCTAAATGAAAACCTATTAGTTTGTGCAAAACAAACAAACAAATGACCGACCAACCAACCAACAAACAACCAACCCAGAAAAACCCACCTGCCCCAACTGAGATTCTCAGTGCTGTACAGAGTGCTGATTTGAATGGGTGACAAAAAGAAAACCAACTGCTTTATCAAAGGAATAGTTTTCTTAAAATCTTGAAATAATGAAGAAAATTCATTGGAAACCATTTTATTAGAGAAAAATATAAATTTGGCTAACCTGATCAATCAGAGCATCCGGCTGCACTGTCTAGAAACTGAAAACTGGTGTTACAAAGCCAGACAGCTAAAGAGCCAGATGGCACTATAATAGATGTGGATTCCCTGGGCTTTTGGTCTTTTTATCTTGATGACTCTCTTGATGACTTGAATTTCAACTGAGTTCTGGATTGGCACAGAGCAGCTCAGAGAACGAATATCCTTAAACTAAAAAGAAAATAAATCTGCAATGTGAATGTAATTTGGGTCATGTTCCCCATCAATGCTTTTTATATATCATGGCTAAGGAACAAGGGCTGTTTTTCATGCTGACTCTGCTGTATGACTACTTTCTCCTGTGTAGAGCCCTTCTTGTTGCACTTTTATCTACATTATGTCCATCATAGCTACTGAAGATTACTGACCTGTACTTTTCAGATCTGAAGCTGGAGCAAAATTTAAAGCTATGCCATCAGCTGCAGTGTAACTGAAGCATGTTGTGTGAGAACATTATGCTCTAGTGTTACAGAAGGATCAGAGCTTACAGCCCTGCAAAACATCATTTGATACGTGTACTGAGTAAACATCACACCATTTCTCAGCTGGCTGATTTGCTAATGTGGAATATATATTACTCAAATCAGTGGAATCGAAGTACAGACTGCTGGAGCCAGGTAGCTTCAACTGGATGACTTCACAGAGATGAAGCAAAATTAAAGGCATCCAACCAAAGGGATATTCACTGAACTCACACAGAGCTGCCAGATCTTTAGCTGAAAGTAGCTAAGTCTGGTTTTTATTGCTTCTGGGTTTCCACTGCTTTTTCTGTCATACAGCAATACCTGGCTCAGTAGGTTAAAGCACAGGCACAGTCTTTGTAACTGCTGAACATGTAATGAGGATATGTAATATTTCACCCTGTACTAATCTTGTTTTATTTCAACATTGTTTCCCTTCCTTTTTTTCATCTGTTTCATCTTGATGTGTATCCTGTGACCCTACTCATTTGTAGATGTTCTTAATAGATCTGATGTGGTAGTCTCTTTCAACTGCAAAGCTCTCCCTTTGGATTGCTTCTTTTTGTGCACATTTCTGATGTGTCACTGCATGCTGGTACAGACAGAGATGTCATCTTTCTGAGAATTCAGAGTGACAGCAAACACACATATGAGCTAAATTTTTAATGACTGATCACACTGCTCCTGATAGTGCTGGGCATTGAAAAACAAGGTCGACTTCCAACATACACATTGACCATGAACTGGTAGGAAGAAAGACAACATGGTCTTTTGAAGACCTGCAAAGGCTTCAAGTTTGATCGTGTGCCAGAAAAATCCATACTGGTAGGTAAATTGACATTGATAACCCCCTGAGAAAAATCCCAGTGAAGTAAAATATACTACAGTATTGCATTGTAATGTAATACTGACTCAATATTACAAATGTGAGTTTTCCTAGGACCTTAAATAGTAACAATACTAGTATTTAGTTTTACCTGTATTACAAAACTTACCATGGTTTTCAGAGTAATTTGAGTCTATAATCACACACCATCCATAAAACAGTATTAGCAGGATTTAAAGTTCATTTTTATTAACAAAGGTCCTTGTGATCCTATCTGACTGCTAGTGCAGAAACTATATGACAATCTGTATATCCATTTCAAGCATAATAGTTTAAGTGCCAATATCAAAGTGAGCTCCACAGTAGGAACAAAGCCAGAGTATGCATTAGAGATTACCACTTTTGATTAGGATTCTTTGAGTCGTCAGAAAGAAACATTTTGCATTCTAGCTAAGTCTTTTACCATCTGAATAGGTGGAAATTTAATGTGGGCTATTTCAAACTTGAGCTAGCCTGATGAAATATGAATCAGTTTAAGAATTCACAAGACCCTAAACTTATTGCAGACATAACATTCAGCATTCAGCTATACTAATCACCTCCGGCGCTTTTGGCTAAGAACTTGCAGTAAAACTGCTTTCTGTACAAATGAACTTCGTCTTCCAAACCATGAGGTTTGTTCCGATTACCTTCAAGAGCATTATTGCTTCTGGAGCTTTTTAGTACATTGGCTCCCCCTCCTGTTTATTTGCTGTAAGCAATAAACTGATCAAATAGTGCCAGTTGCAGAAGTAGTTTCTCAGCATTTACCATGATTGCTTTTTTGGAATCATGTTTCTGAGGTTCTCAAGAACACTGTTTCTCAGGTATCCAAGTGAAGGACACAATCCTTGTTCAATACATAAGAATAGCTGGGTCCAAAACACTGGTGCATACAAAATAGTTAAATATAGTGTCATTGTGTGAGGGATAGTTAAAACCCAAGTCCTTTCCAGTGAATTTAAAGTAAATATTTTAAACCATGAAAAAGGCAATGAAAAAAGGATTTTCAAGTAAAGTCACTATCTGGAAACTGTAAAAAACAGCCCACTATCACAGTTAAGAGATGTGTAAATTGAAGAGTACATTTGAATAGTAAGGTACAGCCTGTAGTTCAGCCAATAAAAATTAAGTATAAAGTGTAACAGTAAGAGGTAATATGAAGAAGAGGAAGACCAGATGGGTAAGATAACCAATGATAATTTGTACATGAGAATTAGAATTAAAATTTGTGGAATTGAATATGTGGTACCTTTCCTTTAAAAACAGCACTGGAAGAACTCCACATCTAATGGCAATAGCAGGTAAACTGAAGAGTAATTGGAAATAGAGTCTTACAGAAAATATGGTGAGATATGCAGAAGTCTGATTACCATTCCTGTTCTCCAAACAATGAATCAGCAGTGGAACAGAAATGCAAGAAAAGCTTTCAGGGAAAGGCTGGTTACAGTCAGTGTAGGCACATTCCTGCAATAAAATATGGGTAAGAGCATCTGATGCTTGAGGCTCCCAGTGACATGTAAATGACACCAATGATATTTATAAAATTCAGTATATGTGATGCATTTTCCCTGCTTGTCTGGAAGCACCATACACCGGGGAATGCTCACATCATTGTGCTGCATCTCACAGTAAAAAACCCAACAGAGACATAGTGCAGGTAAAAGCCATGTAAAAACTCTACGTGCTCTAGTTAGCTGTGTTAAAAAATTAGGATTTAAGAAATCAGTAAAAGGAACTATCACATAGATTAAAGAACCATCAGATATCTTTAAAAGAAATTGTCATCAGTCATAATTCAGTCCACCATTCAGTCACAACTGAATGGGGACATCAGCAGTGAACTCCTCCACATTATTGCAAGGATGAGAACACTACTCTGTGTTTCCATCAAGAGCTTTTGAGTGCTTCTGACCAAAAGACTGGCACTGTGGTGAAACAGGGACAGCATAGTCTTGCATACAATAATAGGTTTTAACACGTGGAGAGGCAGGGTAAGATGCATCTGGAGAGTGGGTTATTCTCAAAGGAACAAGGCAAGGGGCTCACGTTGCCTGAGGAAGCTGCAATGAACAGCGTTAATGAGATGTAAAACCAGTAGAGTAATGACTTCTCCACTGCCAGGTTTATTTTTATCCAAGACTGTTTAAAATTAAGTGCATAAACAACCTGGAAAGAATACACCTTCTCCCCTGCTCCAAGGTACATGTTTTGAACACTATGCTACAGTTAGCTCCTCTGCTCATTTTCCTTCTTTTGCAAAATGACAGCTCCAGCAGAGGTATAGAGAACCTTCTTCCCATCACACACATTCAGTTTGGTGGTTAATGCAGCCTTCTGGAAATCTGAGGATGTGGATCTGTACCTTGTCACAGAAGCAAACATGTCATCCACATCTGTCACCTTCTGTGACACTTATAACCAGAAACTAACTATTCAAAAGGTGTCTATCGCTATTTCCTGCATTTCATAACCAAAGAAAGTTCATGGAGAAAATATGCAAGTATTGAATCACACGGAGATGGTGACAACCACCTGATAGCCACTGCAGCACTGAAAAGGAACAGGGCTTCTCATCCTTCCCCAGGGTTAACAATTACTACTGCCAGCTCTGGGCTTCTCACCTCCCAGAATAACCAGGTTTTCAGGACATCACTGAAATGATTCAACTCATCCGATATATGGTAACACAGAGACTTCTGTTGGCTTTGGCCCTGGACGAGTTTTAGGATGTGTTTTAGATAGAGGCAAAAGATGAGGCTTACTACAGAGGTAAATGTGTGCACTTCAGTGACCTTTGATATAGAGAGACTGGAGTATCTAATAGTTCTTAACTATTTAACTACAGCTGCTTAATTTCTATTCTCCCCCGTAAGAGAAACATAATGTATCACATCTGTTTTGGATCACTAATAATGTATTTATACTAAAAATAAATAAAGTATTACAAAATCCCAACAAGATTAGATCTATTAAAATGCACACATTTTTACCTGAAGTGATTATCTACAATGGCGCAGATGGCTACAAGTGGAATTTTCCCAAATTAAACTGTTTGTAGCATGATTACACTTGAATCATTAGACTCTGAATAAAAAAAAAGAGTTTCTCTATCACTAAATTTCAATGGGATGCAATTACTTCCATCCTTTTAAAAATACCCTGCCTATTTCATTTTGGTTTTGAGAAGTCATGCTGTGAAACTGTACTTTTGAATTTTACTTTTCCAGTCACTATCAACTGACCATATCTCCTTTTATGACAAGGTGACCCACTTAGTTGACAAGGGAAAGGCTGTGGATGTTGTCTGCCTAGACTTTAGGAAAGCCTTTTAGCGCCATTTCCCACAGCATTCTCCTGTTCTGGAGAAACTGGTTGTTCATGGCTTGGATAGGTATATGCTTCACTGGGTGAAAAACTGGCTGGCTGGATGAGCCCAAAGAGTGCTGGTGAATGGAGTTAAATCCCATTAGTGGCTGGTCACAAGTGGTGTTCCCCAGGGCTCAGTACTGGGGCCAGTTCTCTTTATATCTTTATCAATGATCTGGATGAGGGGATTAAGTGCATGCTCAGTAAATTTGTGAATGACACCGAGTTGGCTGGGAGCGTTGATCAGCTGAAGGATAGGGAGGCTCTGCTGAAGGATCTGTACAGGCTGCACTGATGGGCAAACAAGGCAAGTGTTGTGTCTTGCGCCTGGGCCACACCAACCCCATGCAATGCTACAGGCTTGGGGAGAAGTGGCTGGAAAGCTGCTAGATGGAGTGATAGGACAAGAGGTAATGGCCTGAAGCTGCACCAGGCAAGGTTTAGACTGGGTATTAGGGAAAAATTCTTCACAGAGAGGATTGTCAAGCATTGAAACAAGCTGCTCAAGGAAGTGGTGAAGGTGCTGTCACTGGAGGTATTTAAGACATGCAGATGTGGTGCGTAGGGACGTGGTTTAGTGGTGCACTTGGCAGTACTGGTTAACAGTTTAACTTGACCTCAAAGGTCTTTTCCAATCTATGTGATTTTATGTTATTGCTATCTTTATGCATTTGCATAACTACATGTGAAAAGTATTGCAAGATCAGTTTTAAAGGCATGCCCCAGCAGATCTGTGAACCAGTAGACAAGAACCACTTTTTATGGGATGGTGCAATGTTTGGCAATGGTACCTTGATTCCCTAATTTGAAACTACTGAAATGCCAAGAGTCTAGACTGGTATTGCTACCGGGAAGAAAAACACTAAAGGGCTTCTTCATAAAACAAAAGCAAACCTTCAGTTCTCTTTCTCTATGAAACTAGAAAGGGCTAAAGCTTGATTACACAACTAATCTGTACACCTCCCTCTGACCCTCCAAAAAGCCCACCCAGGCATTTGTTCTGTCTAAACAATCTAATAATCTAACCTTTCATTTCAATATACTTTGCTGACCCACTAGTAGAATACACTGTTGTGTTTGTCTAGTGGTAAATGGCTGCTGGCTATCTACTACAAAAAATCTTTTAAGCTGTTGCTGTCTAGAGCTGTAATTGTAGTAAGATGAAATTTTGAAGATCAAAAGGATCTCTTCCCTGAAATGTACATAAAGATGCTTCCCCAGGATAGAAGTTAAAAGTTGATTTTCTCCATCTTCAGTGGTATGTATCAGCTGCACTAGTCTTTGCACTGAGTTCTCTGGGGTAGAGATAGCAAGCCAAGCTGAACTTTGTCCTCTGTTTACTTTGGGCAAAGGGCCACTGCTTTCTCCTGAAGTTTTTCTGCTGATGGATAACTTCCTGCTTGTAAATTGTTGCCTGTACAAAATTAAACGCCACCTTACTCCAAATTCCTCTTCTCTACAGCCTGTTTCCCCTGCAGCTCAACTAGGTAAGAGCAGCTTGGATGTTACAAAGTCCTTTTTCATCTCATGAAGGCGCTGACAGAGCAGAAAGTGTCACAACTCTCTACGTGCAATCCACCACAATCATTTCAGAGGACTGCAGAGCCACGCAAGGGTGCATTCTGTATCTACAACTGCTCCAGCAGACACTTGGCACAGTGAAAACTTTTCCACTTTTGAAAACTGGAACAGTAGTATACTAGTACAATTTGAAGTTTATCTCTGAACAAGCTGCTGGTTAATACTAAGTCTGCAAGAAACTCTACTTGTGTATTTAGTTAGACAAATAAAATCACAACACACGTGGCTAGCAACCATTGAGACTTGTTTACAACCTTAATTCTTTTCACTCATTTAATTCCATGTAACAGCCCTTCGCACCTCAGCCATTAAGCACACTGTTCTAACTTGTTATGACTCAAACTCGGGCAATCATACAGCACAGCTACAGCTTTCAGGCTACTTTTGAGTTTTCTGCCCTGTCACACTCAGGGAAACACAGCTGAAGTCCTGTTAAAAGAGAAAACCAGTGAAAGAGCTCAGCTTTGCCCATTCTAGTGCAAAATACTTTCTAACTTTGCCACACATGTAAGTACTTCTCACACCAACTCCTTACTTCATACTGAGCTTCTGCTTGTTTCCTAGTGATGGACAGCTGGATGCCCAAACTTCTGTCTACATTTCCCATTTTTCACTGAATTTCAGACACATACAGCAAACAACTTTTATTTTTTTAATTTTACAGTACTGATTGCTCCGAGTTATGTCTTACTGCTGGTACACAGTAAATACATTCATCTGAACAATTCACTTGGTATGAAAAAAATGCAGTTAAAACATTAAAAATACCACTTTACACTGTGCAAAACAGAACCTTCAGAACTAATGACATTGGCTATAGCCAGGCATGGAGAAAAACTTTCCCTTCAGTCTACCAGCACATTTTTCTGGCACCCCTTCATCTGGAATTGCCTGTAACAATAGGTTTTAAGTGAAGACTTGTGCTGGATTAAGATTTAATTACACTCAGCTTGGTCTTTAGCATCAAGGACGCTTTCTTATTCTACTCATTCCACTAAGAAGGGCTGTTTTGGAAGATTTAATGAACAAAGGGGCTTCAGTCACATTTCAAAACTGCAGTGGTTCTTGAAGGGTAGAGGTACTCTACTGGTGCATGCAGCTTTCAGCCTGGGTAAATTAGGTAACATGCTTCCCCTAGGTAACAGAAAAGTGGCTGGGCACAACTGCCATTTCACAAGTAGTACTTAAGTCAGATGAAATGCATTCTTAGTGCAAGCTTTAGACAGATTTAATATATACCACAACACTTAGCACTGATTAAGTTTAGAAAAATATTATCTTGGGGTGGTTTATTTTTTTTTTTTAAGTTTTTGTTGTTTTGTTCAGTTTGTTTTTTGTTTTTTTTTTTTTAAATTTTTAAAGTAATTTAACAGAAGATGTATGGTGGATGATGCCAAAA
>NDXB01021230.1:14609-45168 GCA_002631895.1 Agapornis roseicollis
TCAGTTTGTTTGTTTTTTGTTTTT
The DNA here is from genome assembly GCA_002631895.1 of Agapornis roseicollis. Classification (NCBI taxonomy): domain Eukaryota; kingdom Metazoa; phylum Chordata; class Aves; order Psittaciformes; family Psittacidae; genus Agapornis; species Agapornis roseicollis. The sequence continues at coordinate 14,634 of NDXB01021230.1, forward strand.
TTTAAATCTTTAAAGTAATGTAACAGAAGATGTATGGTGGATGATGCCAAAAACCACCCTGAAAGAGCTGGGCTTGTCAAAGCTATTATGCTGTTGACAATTATTTGATTATTTATATACTTTTTTTAAACAATGAAGAGGCAGGAAATGTTTATTTATATTTTTTTAATTCTATGATCAAGAATGACTGAACATTATTATCATTTAAATCAACCCAATTACATAGTTTCAATTAAGTTAATGGCTGCCAAACAAGAGTGTACTTCAGTGACCCACCATGAGCAATATCGTCTGATGGGTGAGACAGATTTTAAGGTTAGACACAGTATATGTAAAAATAGAAAGTTTAAAAACCAAACTCATCACAGACATTTCCATAACCATCTCCCTTGTGAAATAAATAAGGCAGCAGATAACTTTTACTTTGTGGCACTTTTGAGGTATGCTATTAAGTCTGCTCTCTCAGACTTCTTCTTAATACCGGCAAAAATCATCTTTGTTCCTGGGATGTACTTCTTTGGATTTTCCAAATACTCCATCAGAGTATCCTCACCCCAGGTGATTCCTAGAGAGAAGAAAAAAAAGACAGTTAATGACTTTAAAATAACAAACATTTATGTTCTTGTCCTCCATGTTAGCTCACTTCTCGTCAGGCTTCAGAAAGTATCATCAAGAACTGAACGTTTTTGTCCCCAGTGATTCAGAAGAGCAGCTTTAAATTTACCTTTATTTTTGTTAGCATCCGTGTAAGAGAAGCCCTCAGCCTGCCCAGTCTTGCGTCCAAATATGCCATTCAGGTTGGGTCCAGTCTTATGCTTGCCTCCCTTTTCAACTGTATGACACTGGGAACATTTCTGGACAAAGATCTTCTTGCCCTTCTCAATATCTCCCATTTTCAGCACTAGACCAAGAACACACAGAGGTCAGTGTCGCAATTTCAAGGTCACCTATTCAACAGGAACTTTAAAAGCATCCTAATAGTTTATAACATGGTATGTATGGCCCACCAGCCTAGTAATTCTCCAGAACACTTTCTATCCACAAGCATTAGGCTCCTGGGCATGAAGATTAGCATTGATTCATGAGACTATGTAAAAAGCACTAAGGTGATAAACATGCTTTAAGAGCAGGAAAAGCTTTCCCACGGCCAAAATAACTGCCCCACGGCACTTAAACAGTATGGAGATAACTGCTGAAGTGTAAGTTAAACACGACTTCCACATACAGCCTGTGTATCTATACCAGAGAAGTTTCCCAGTCATAAACAACCTTGGATAAAGGGTCAGAGCGTTTACGTTTCTCCTGCTGAAAAACCGCACCGGCACCGCCGCTCGGAAGGGCCGGGGGCAGGCACAAAGCCGCCCGGCTCCCCCCGCCTCGGGCCCGCATGCCCCCGAGCACCCACCACCGGCGCCGTTATCTGCACGCGGTGCGGCGACAGCTCCCAGGGGCACCCGCGCCTCCCGCCCCGACTCTACCCCGCGGAGCCTGACCTTGAGGCGAGAAGTCAGCTCCCGGCCCCGGGACACCCTCCAAGCGAGAGGCGCGACCCTGGCCCGGAACCCGGCCGGCGGCTGCCTCCTCACCTCGTAAGGGCGCGCTGGGCGGGCCGCGCCGCGCCACCCCCGGCCGGCAGAGCCCGGGCAGGCTGTGTTCCCTCCGCACTTCCCCGGCGCCCGCGGCGCGGCCATTGGGCCTGGCGGTGACCTTCCGCCGCGACCCCAGGCTCCCTCACCTCGGCCCACGCAGGCGGGAATCGCGCTCTGAGGACAGACGAAAGCACCCCCCGCCCCGTCCCGGCACTCAGCCTTCCCGCCCGGCTGCCCCACCGTCCCGCTCCCACATAGCGGTTCCGTTAGGCCGCGGCGCCAGCTATGAGCCCACATCCGGACCCGAAGCGAGTCGAGCCCGGCGATGACCCGGGCCTGTCCGCACCTGCTTGACTGGCCGCCCCGCTGCCGCTGCGCCCACGGCGGTGACCACAACCCAAGTAACTCCGGTACCGTCCGGCGTCTGAGCCCAAGGACACGCCGTACCCCACCCTATGTAACCCGGTGTTGCCGCAACCAAGCTAACCGGCACTCCGCCCGCCCCTTTCGGCGTGACAACCAATCGAGTGCTGGGCTGTAGGCCTCTGATTGGTTACGGCGTCCGTCCGCTAAAGTGTACGTCACGACGCTGCTTGCTAGTGAGATAGGGTGCGACCGGCGAACTCCCTACGGCATGGCGTCAGACGTAACGCGGGTACGCAGAAGGACGATGGGGCGGCGGGAGCGAGGAGGGCTTTGGACGCATGCGCAGAGCTGTATGCGAAGCAGGGGTCGCGCTGCGCGGTAGAGCGACTGCGGCTCCAGCGCGCGGTTTGCATGGCAGCGTGGCGGCGCGGGGGGCCTGGGTACTGACGTAATTGGGAGGCTCCGCTGCGCTCTCTCCTGTTGGCTGTGGCACCATGCGGAGGGCAGAGGGGGACGGGGCTCCCGTTGAGGGGTGCGGAGCGAGGTTGTGCCCCGCCGGTAGCAGGGCCTCGTGTGGTGACAGGTACCCGGTGGGCAGCAGAAGTGAGCTGTTTGTCTCAGCTGCGGGCAGTAACACGGCGACAATCTCCCGCGCTGCGGCACTTAAAAAGCTTCAGTTCCCTGTGTGCGCCTGTGCCGTGCTAGAGCGGGTTTAAGCGCCCTCCTGTAACTAACTGTGGAGTAGCGCTCACCTCAGGTGCCAACGTGAAGGAAGGGGGAATGAGGACAGGGTGAAACCCCATCATGGTGGCACAATTCTGCAGACAGTTCATAAGGATGTACATCAAACTGCCTAGTTTGTGTTTTTTCTAGTACTCACGGTGTCCAAATCATTAGACAAACGTTTGTGAAACATTTCACCTCAAGGTATATACAATAGACTGGTGCACTCCTCCACTTCCACATCGCTGTAATCTTCTTGATAGTACACTTACTGCAATAAAACTGAATCGCTTATGACACACACCTAAAATCCTGTACTTCATGGGGAGCGAGTGAGTGTGTGTGCGATGGAAGCCTTTTAAGTGGGCATCTCGATGGCTCCAGCTGTTGCTCGACTCAGATCTCAGATCGTTTCAGACTCCTGGAATCACAAGGTTGAATGGACAGACATCAATTTAAAAACTAAAGGCATTCACCCTTTCTTTTATTCCCCATTTGGTTTTGAGCCTTCATGGTGCACTTCATTCATGCTTTCATTCATGCGCTCCATTCATGCTCTCATTCAGACTTTCTACCATGATTGTAAGGACTAGTTTTATTTAGTAAGGCTTCCATGTCTTGTACGATCCTAGGAGTCAGACGTATGTAACTAATATCAAGACTTGTGATAAGACCCGTCTCTTATCTTTAAGAGGAAGAGCTGAAAGTGCCTTTTAAGCTGCTTTAAGAAATTACAGCAGTGTAAATTCTTAAGCTTCTTTAAGCATTTGCTGTGGACTGATGGGCACTGACATCCGTTCAAAGGTTTCCCTTTCTTCACAGAACACAGATTTCAAGATTCTGTAGCCCTCTTGATTTCTACTGGGTTTTGCCTTCCAAGTATGTATGCTCCATACTAAGCATTGCATGCTGAACTTCATGGTTAACCTTTCTGATGTATGTAGAGGGACACTGTAGCTATGTTACATTAATTTTTCTCCAGGAAGCTGTTGTTGAAAACTGCATCTGAATTCCAGACAGTGGAATGGCTTTCAGCACTGAAGATCAGTGTACTATCAGCCTGTAAAGTGAACTGTTGTCTGCTTTTCCTTATGCCTGACCATGCAGGTGTCTGCTATGTGAGTGACTGCCAGCAGGCACGGTGGAACACCCTTCCATGAAGGTGTGAATGATACAAATGTATTTGTGGGTTTGCGTACTGTATTGTTAATGGAAGCAGAGGTTCTGCCTGATATAAAAATACACTAGTTTAGAAGATGTGTTTTTACCACTAAGAAGTATCTTGAGTGGAGAGGACTTGTTTTAGCCTGTTTGGGCTTTACTGAGTGTGAATCTGGAGCAAGACAGTGCTAAGAACTGGTCTATAAGTAGAAGGTGCAGGAAAGACGGTGTAGTTCAAGACACTCAGTATTTGACTTTTTGAAACATTCTGTGGTTGGTAGGACAGACAAATAGTGACATTTTATCTTTCTTTGCTAAATATAAACATCTGTAGTATATGTGTGTGTGAATCCTGCACGTGCTGTATGACTTCCCCTGTGGCACAGAGTATGTTGTGGGACTTCCAGAGGCAATGCTAAATTCAAAGTCAGGGCTTTTCTGGCTTTGTGGGTTTGAATTGCTGGAGCAAACTAAAATGACCCAGGGCTCATTTTCAATGCTCTGTGATTTTCCTACATGTATTAACGTTCATTAGACTTGGTGTGGTTTGCCTAGAAGGTTCATATTTTAGTTCTTCAGTTATTCGCTGTGGTCACACCTGAAATGCTTTTGTCTTTTTAGTACCTCAGACCATTACATGGAAACATGGCAAACATTACAAGGAAACATGGCAAAAGAGCCAGCAACTTCTCTTCAAAAAGTACGCTGCAGATACAAGAGGAAAGATGGCCTTGCTAAGGGCCTAGGCTGTCACTCAGGAGCATGTGTTTTGGGTGTTTTTTCCTCTGTTAGGTGGTATATTTCTTGTTTGGTCTTTGACAAATATCTCAGAACCTATTTCTTGTGTCAAGATCGTCAGGGATTAGGTGCTTGAGTATCTTGGCCTCTTTTCATCCTCTTACCATAGGGAAGTGAGCCAAAGCTTCAGCTGTTATTAGTTATCAGCTTTGCTGGTGTTGATGAGTCCCTGATTTGTGCTGCAGCCATGGTGGTGTGAGCTGGTTTTAAGAAAAAGCTTGAGTTATGATCTGAGTCATAAATCTTACCTCATCACAAGATAGTACTGACTAATTTGCACCCTTGGAGTTTCTGAATTGTACTGAAGCTGTCCAGAAGACCTGCACTTCTTTGTTTGTTTTCCTGCCTATGAAATTGTTTGAGAGAAAGATGTATTTTGCCGTAGTCTCTTCAAAGCCTGGTTTATCAATATGAAAAAGTCATTTTAGGTTGGTATTGAAAAGTTCTTGATGCTAGCACCCTTCAAAAATACTCTGTAGTGGCAAACATATGCTTTGAGGGTTACTTTTCAACACAATAACAGTGCAAGTCTGATCATTTGTGTTATTCATGTCTTTTAACAGGGCATTTGGATGGAAGACAGGCACCTGCTCACCCACATGGGAACAGATAGAAACGTTATAAACTGAAGAGTGAATAAAAATGTCTGATGAATGGTGTGCCTCTAATCTCTTCTATTTGCTGTGTTTTATGCAGTCTAAGATAGAAAGGTTAAATGTGCTACTGCTTGAACCAGCTGCAAAGGCAGAGTCTCTGAGGTTCTGCAGGACCACAATGTATTAGACTCCTTCTTAAGACAAAGCTAAATTTAGGCATGGCATCTACTTTGTGTAACTCATTCATCATGCAAGTCTTGGTTTTATTTTAAGCTCTGTTAGTAGTAATATCTTGTGGCAGCATATTTATGCTTTGTGCAATTGTCTCTGACAACATCATGACTTATATTTTTTAATATGTGGATTGCATTCAATGCATATTTGTTATTATTGAAAATATGAAAGCTGTTCTCAAATTGAAAAGAACTGCTGCAGTATCACCACATGCATATGTTATAAAGATTAAATATTTGGGAATGGGACATAGAAGTATTTTCTGCACCCCAGAGTGCAGAGTGGCCATTGAAGGATTTGATCTTAGCAGAGGAAGGCAGAACTGTGGTTTTGGAGAGTGAGTTTTGTAGGGCTGTGGATGCAACTACTTGGCCCTAGGGGAAAGTGGCAAGATGTCCTACTACAAGAGGTTTCAGGTGAGGAGAGAGGCTGAGAATCGCCTGTCCAGGATGTTGTTGTAGACTCCAATTAGGCCCAGGGTGAGGCAATCCTGCTCACCATGGCAGTAAGCACCAAAAAATTGATAGGGAGCACAGGCAGTGAGACACCAGCCAATCCAGCCAGAGCGGGCAGCTGGGAGATTGCCAGAGTACTTCATGGCTGACTCAATCACACAACCTTTATAATGCCATGACTTACTGATAAGTTTACTAATGAATTAATGAAATAGCAAAGTACTTTGTCCTTTATTTGACACTGTGGATTTATGTCGTAGGTATGTAGATTTATTTGGCAGCCATTTATTTTATGGTGAGGTGTCTCCAAGATTGGTGTAGGAAAAGGTCTCTGCCATTCCCAGCATCTAGCTGGTGGGGAGCTGGATAGATCAAGAAGATCCAGGCTTCAGAGTCACTCTTTGTCAACTTAGACACAGACCTCCAGTTCAGCATATGGACTCAATGCCTGTCTTTTCTATGTTGAGATACTGGAATACCCTGCTCAAGCATTTGGTTTAAGAGCTGATTGTAGTCTGATAGATGTCTAGTTACCTGTAGACTCACAGAAGAGTATAATAAGGCCTTGGACCTCACTATAAGATAGAAGTGGGGGGAACAACTTCTTTGTTTATGGTTTAAGGCAAGTAACCAATAGGGGCATCTTGTTTGGATGACTGTAGAGGAGTAGCGAGTACAAAACATAAATGCATGAAGTTGGGTAATTTGCAATGAGCATGGAATAGCAGAAACGTACTTCCAAATATCAAGAGTTGTCCTAGGATAGGACTGCCTCAACTTCTATTTTACTATCACAAAAACTCATTCCGAATCCTTATAAGCCATTTCCTGTAGTGAAAGGAGACTAAAAAGACAGGTGATTCAAGATAGTGATTTTAAAAAAGACCATTTCTGGACTCAAGGCCAAAGTTAATCAAGTTAACTCACAGGGACATTCACATTTGAAAGATTCAAGACCTAGCAATTTGCCAGAAGTTCAGCTTTTCTTAAAAACATAGTTTTGTTGCTTTTGAAAAAGAACTTTAAGGGCTCAAAATTTGAACAACAAATTAAAGGGTATCTGTTTATTAAATCCATTATGTTACTAACTTTAAAGATAGTCTCTTGCTATTTTTACTGGAAAGCTTAACATAGCAGAGGTATAATAAATGTCCTTGGGCATTGTCTGTGAGCATGATTCCATCTGACAAAAAACATGCTACAAGACCAGTAATTTCTACTGGCCTCAATTTCTATTTTTAGGAGGCAAGGAATCATAGAATCTCAGAATGGTTTGGGTTGGAAAGTTCCAACCCCTGTCATAGGCAGGGACACTTTCCACTAGAGCAGGTTGCTCCAAGCCCTGTCCAACCTGGCCTTGAACACTGCCACAGCTTCTCTCGGCACCCTGTGCCAGTGCCTCAGCACCCTCATAGTAAAGAACTTCTTCCTAATGTCTAATCTAAATCTCCCTCTTTAAGTTTAAAACCATTACCAAAGGTACCACATTTTCAAATTAAAAAAAATATATTTTTCTTTCTAATAAATCAAACAGAAGAATTTCAGCTGTATCCTGTTTGGAGGGGATGACAGTTACATACTGTGATAATACCTTTGCTTTGTGTATCTGTGGGAGTTAAAGAATACTGCCTTGTCAATTATATGATCAGCTGGGACATTATCTTCCGAATAATCCAAGACATAGAGGAAGAAGTACTTTTGCAGCCACTTTAATGAAGATATTGTCAAATTAATCTCCAAGTGTCAATTTAAGTTGAGAAAAGCTCCAAATTAAGACTGCTTTTGTAAGGAGATTTGTATGGCTGGGCTTCCTTATGTAATGATGGTATGCTAATCTAATGTAATCTACTAACACCTCCACAGTTAAACTGTAGGCCAGACTGGAAAACCTTTCATGAAATAAGAGCACTTTCATGGCCTCCCTATTCAGATGAGAGTCTTAAAACAATGAAAGCTTTGCTTACCTGAGGATTTTCAAAGTAGAAACTGTTTATAATATAAGTAGAAATAAGGCCATATGCTGGCAAATTTATCTCTGTTCTTCCCTCTAAAACTTGTGTGTTACGTCAGGCTTAATGCTTCTATGTATATACCCTGTTCTCTGCAGAGCTGTGAGGGTTCTGTGCATAGCAGCAGGAGGAGCAGTTGAATATGAAGCCTGACTAAGTCATAAGAACATGTTCATGATTCATAGATGCATAGGTCGCCTTCACTGAGAGGAAATCACTGCTGCAAGTGATAGCACCCATGGGATGTTTTTGGCAGTGAAGAGGTGGGATTCTTCCCCACAGAGATCTTGTGCTATTTTTGCTGCCTGTTGTGTCAAGTTTTCAAGACTTTTGTAATTGTGGGGCTGGTAGTTTTAGAATCAGGCTTTTATATCCTAGCTTCACTGTGTGCTTGTTTTTACATATGACTTTAGGAAGGTGTCAGGTGTTATATCAGAGCAGATTAGGGGTTTAGCACTGTTTGCAACAATGATCAATGCTGAATGTTTTGCAGACACTAAAAACTACCAAGGATGAGCTTATTATCCTAAAGCATGAAGTCTCAGAGCACAGAAAACCCTTAATCCAAACTACCAGCATTGCAGATGCTTTTCTTATGCTGCTAGGATGTGCTCTAAATCTTTTATAAAACTACTAAGATCTTTGCCTTCATCATATTCCAAGCAAAAAACTTAGCAAGTAAATTAAAGCATACTTTCTAAGCTCCTTCTTTGGTCTGATCAGTTTGATCAAACAAAAAGTCCCAAAGTTTTTGCATTCACGAGCTCACAGATACATGATACAAATGACTGATGAAACTCTGTTGTACACGTACTCGTTGCTAAGTCATGGCTTATAGGTTTCTCGGTTTTGTGTTTTGTTGGGTTTTTTTGTTTGTTTTTTGTTTGTTTGCTTGTCTTGTTTGCTTGTGTAGTGGGTTTTGGTTTGGTTGTGGGTTTTGTTTTTCCCCCCAGATTAAGTTCAGATTTGACAAGTCTTTCTTGGGCATAACTAACCCCCCATTTTTAATATTTTTCTCTCTTTTCCAGACTTTTTTTGATTTTTTGTTCTAAAATATGCTGAACAAAACTAAATGCAAGATACACAGGGATTATGAAACAACATAATATTCTGTCTTCTCTGCAGCTTAATATCAGTCTCTTCTAAATAGTGCAAGAGGCAGAGCAGAAGGCAGGAATCTGCACTTACTTTGAAATCGTTCCTCCAGTTGCTAACAACTAATTAAAACCCCATTTGTGGCTGAGTTGTCTTCAACAGTCTTTGAAACATGTTTCTTTATCCTTCACTTTAAAATTTCATCTGCTATTATTCTGCTTAGTTACTTTTGTACTAATTTCTTTACATAGCCTCCTGTACTCTCTTTGTGTACTAATAAATTCATTAATTGTCTCTGTTTTAAGAATGAAAAGTCTGATTGTTTCTGAGGTGTGTAAGAGTGGGATAGAAAGTGAGTATCCTCTCACTTCCCATGGAAAGTAAGCTCTCTGACTCCTTTCACATCGTTTTCTTTAGATCCACATTATTTCCTTATATCCTCATATATTCAGAGAACAAAGGATATCCTTTGTACTCTGAATACTTGCACAGAAAATAGTGTACTTCTGGGGCACTGTGTCCTGACTGGCCTCCTGAACATCTCACACATGAATAAAGTAAATCAGGAATTTGTGTTTCTGACATGATTCTTTCCTAATATCTCTTCTTGTAAAGGGAAGTCCAGGGGATAAGACTAGCTGGAAGCATGGTTCTGTTCAAGCTGTATATTCAGTGTATGATCCTGTCAGTCTCCTCTGTTCTAGCACTTTGCTTGAAGAGAGAGAGAGGAATATGCCAGATCTCTTAATGAGATGTCTTAGGAGGCTGCAATGAAAAAAACTCTCATTAAAAAATACGGTGGTGTTTTGCTCCCTCTTCAGGTTCTCTGTGGGTTAACTGAATAATCCCTTATTTAATTAAGCAGTTAAAAACCCCAACACAATGAATGCCGATGTGCTATTTCTGCTTCTCTAATCCCCACTTGGCTGCAGGTCCTTAAGACATTCATTGAACCAATATTAGCAATGTTCCTGAATTCTGAGTAGCTGCAATGTTTATCTGTCAGCACATAGAAAATAGCAATTTAAACTGATTCTTTGCATTCCTTTTGCAAAGCCGGTTGCTAATCCATGAGATACCTTTTCATTAAATCTTCCTGTGCTACTTTTTTATTTTCAAAAGGCTTTACAAAAATGGTGTAAGATATTTAAATATATTGTATTTGGGTACATTTTTGTTTGTTTTGCTGTTGTTCACACTTTTGGGCATCCTAAACAGCTCAGTAAGCACAACACAGCAGCACTCTTCTGTTCCTATCTCTTGCTCTTAACTATTTTTATAACCACCAAGTTAATGCCTGCTCTTAATCCTTAGCTACTGTATTGACTACTTGCAGCCATCTAGGGCTAACTCCTAATAACAGATTACATGTTTTCTGCAGTTTGCCTGATTCATCCTAAAGCTCCTTCAAAGCCCTGCAGGGACTGCTGAATCCCATTCTCTCTCTACCAGTCTTCATTGTAGTTTAAATAGTCTCTATGGCCTTTACAGTTCTCCTAAACATTTCTGTCTTAGTGAGGAAAAAAAGAAAGAGGAGTCTGAAACAGAAGCTACAATAGGTCTGACATAAGAATGTAGGTGTGGAGAGCCCATGGTCAACCTTAATGCACCTTAAAGCTTTGGGAATGTGCTATGTCCCTCTGTGTACATGGTAGTGCTGACAATATTGGCCTTCAATTCCCTGCAAAGTAGTAGAGGACCCTTTTGACCTGGAAGCTTGTTGCTTGTGAGGGCCTGCAAAGGGCCTTTTCAGGTCTGTAACTGTGATCCCCCACTGCTGTTGGCAACCGTGTTATAGCTCCTTTCATAAACTGCATTCTGAAGCAGCCTGTTTCCTGATTTTTTGTCTATAGAAGAGCTATTCCCCAACCTCCCTGCTGTGACCATTAAAAATCATCTTGTGATTCCCAGCCTAAGTTTATTCCCAGTCAGACCGTAATGCTCATATAGTGGCCTGCCCTTGGCTCACATCCCATTTCTGGTCTGTGCTTTCTGTCACTTTACACTCCTGACCTAGGCTGGCCACTGGTTTTATTTTGCTCAGCATTGTGCCTGAGTAGCTGGCTATGACAGTGGAAACCCTGTATGAAGACAGAGGCATCTGAACACTCTTCTTGCAGAATTGACTCATGGGGACATTGACCTTGAAGTAAACACACAGTGCACCCTTCAAGAGGTCCTACTTATGAGAGACTAGGCAGAAATGTTTCTTTCTAGGTGGAGGAAGTCACAAGATTTACCTCATCATCTGAGTCATTTGTTTTAGCAGGGACTACTTATTTTAGCAAACTATTGCCTGAGACTAGGGAAATAGCTCTCTTAGGAGTCTCCCAGGCAAAGGGAAGCTGCCCAAGCACATATTCTTGTCCTGGCACATAGGGAGCTTAGTCAGTCTTTATGCTTTGGAAAAGAAAATATTCTGCTCCACCCCAATGCATGAGATCTAAATGGATTTTGGTGTCTCATGTTCTCTTCTCCTTTCTTCTATAAGCAGTGTGATCGTATAAACTGTGACTTGCGTTAGTGTGTTTTTAACTTCTTTTAGGAACTGTTGTGAGTGGGACTGAGGATGCTCACTGATGTGTGGCTTTTTAGCTTTTGCTTTTTTATTTGATTCACTGCTTGAATGCTGTTACCCTTTATTAATCATTTGTACTGTCGAGGCTTCAGATAATGGTGCAGAGTTAAAACCACATTATACAGGAGCTGTTCAAGAAATAAGTACATTCGAGTCCTCCAGCCAAAGAATGGGTTTCAGCAGTTACTGTGCTGAACAATCCAGGTGTTTGGTATTTATGGTATGTATGTTTTAAGTGGAATAATATTGTTCAGATAAAGTAGCACATGCCACGTTAGGCCTCTGCCAGTCTCACTTTGGAAGCCAGAGGGTAATAAAACTGCTCAGTTTTGAATTAATGTAAACTCCTGGTTTGGATTTTCATTTCCAGGGACAAGCTGTTGAAAATGTTCTTTAAAGTGTTCAGGTGTTCATCATCATAAAGTGAAACGTTTTTTCATCATCCTGGAGAAAAAGCTAGACAGCTTTTCCTTTTCAGATACAGGGATTCAATTATTGGAAACTTGTAAATGCCATTTCAGGAGAGATTTCCTCACTTGGGTTTTGTTTATTCACTTGTTTTGGGTGGTTTTGCTTGTTTGGGTGTTTTGTTTGTTTGTATGGGGTTTTTTTATTCCAGTAGAAGAAGAAAAAACAAACAGGACAATCCGGGGACTTTCTATCCATGGCCATTTTTGGACTAAGAGAATGACAGCATCTATCATAGTTGCCTTGCTAATTGTATGTCTGTGGAGTTTGAACCCGGAAGTGCTGTAAAGCCAGCAGAACAGGTATCCATTCCTTCTGTTTACTTGCAGAATTGCTTAGTCAGTTACAACCAATTAGACCTGTACATGTACTCTGCATGACAACGTGTAGGTGTCACTGAATGGCTTAAGCTAGCACAGGTAACGTTGCATTAGCAAAATGCAGCTCAACTTGATTTGCCATGCTTATATACCATGTTATGCTTCATTTGCCTGAGTAGCATTTAATACAAATAGTGTTTTTTCATTTTTATACAGGCCACACAATGTAAAAACTGTTGAAGACATTAAATGTGGAATTTTCAATATAGGTTTATACATTCTTTATAGTAAATCTTTGCATTAAAATAGAATCTGATAATGTTACTGATGGACCCTTAAGGAAGAAAGGCAAATCATGTAAATGGAGGAGGATGAATCATAGAAACTCTGCCAAACTTAGTAAGGAGGCAATAGTCTGCAATGGTAATAGGCAACTTATCAAATGCACAATGTGAATGAAATAAAGACAGTCAGTTGATGAGGTTAGTAGGGTTGTCCTGATCAACACCAGCTGAACATCTAGCCAATATGTTTCAGTCTCTGGTGTGCTGCACCATTCACATGAGAGCTGCCAACTTGTTTTATGGAAGCTATTACTCATACTTCTCAAGGCAAAAGGTTGTTTGAATTGCTGTCATATGTTGGTGGCAACTTTAAATAAGATAAAAAATAAGCAGGTAATAACAATAACTTCCTCCCTGGCAAACCCTGAACAAGTCATTAATTCATTACAGAAGTTCTGTCAGCAATCTGTCAGGACTGATTTAGTGTACTGGATTTGTGTCTCTATGTAAGAGTGAGCCTTGCCCTGTGCTTGAGTATTATCAAAGGGAAGGATTAATTCTGCTCGATGAATTTGGTAACACTCTTGCCAGCATTACATGTGGTGGAAGCACAAGATTCTTAGTAAATGCAGCACTTACTAGTTCCACATCTTCACCTAGTTCTCCAGTTAATTTGCCAACGGCTTTCACGTAATGGTTATCTAGGATAAGTGGATTCATAGGAGCTCTTCCTTAATGGATATATATTTTATTGTCCCACATTTTTATAGGCTTGGGAAATAAGAATTAATGCACAGTCCCCTGAAAAAATCTCAGATAATTTACAGTTTTTGTGGCCTCAATGAATTTCACTGAGACCACTTTGTGGTCTTGCATTGCCATTCCAAGTACGTTAATATAACAAAAAATGCTTACCTGTGAAGTCCTGACTGTATGTTGTGATCCCCAGAGCCCTTTCAGTGTTTTGTACCATATTGTTCTCGGAGAGAGGTTATATTATGGCTCTAAAAGTGGAGTTGGGGGCCATTATCTTTGGTGGATTTGGATAGTGTATTCGACCTTTTCCTTCAGCAAACCTAGGAAGCAGAAGGATAAGAAGAAATAGGTAAGGTATAAACCAAATATGTGTGCTGGATGGAAAAGACTATTTTAAAGGACTGAAATAACACATGTCCTGTTGCCCTCCCGTCCCCAATTATCTGTTTAGTAAATGCTAATGTAAGTAAAAATGTGGTGGAAAAATGTCTTCAGTAAGGTATACTCCTGAGGTGGAAGGTTCGACAGGTACACAATTCAGCTGAATTCAATTTAAATAACTTGAAATCAAGTTCTTCAGTGTAGTCTTTCATTGTAGCTCTCTGTGTAAAAATACATCCAGAGAAGTTTAAGAAGAAACCTGAAAAAAACAAAACCCCCCATTTTGCTCTTTTCAAGATGGACTATGTATTGTAAATATGCGTGTCCTGGCCAGTGCATAGCCTTCTTAGAGTCAGAGGAAGTACTGGTAACTTTATGGATTCATGGATTACCTATGGAGAAACTGTTAATGTACTCTAATGGAACACCATTGATCAGCATGACAGATAAATCTGCATTTTAAGCTGTAGTTATATGCTCACTAAAAAGATGTCTGTGCTGGTGGAAGAGGTTCTCTCTGTGAGCTGCTGTTAGTGTCTCTTCTATGTTGGGACTCTGACCTCATGGATCTGCCGTCAGAATTCACCTTCACAAAATCAGCAGGGTTAGATTAGATCACCCATTTCATCAGCATAAATTAACCCAGCTGTCTTTTCAGAAGCACTCAATGGGCTTTTCTGCATCACCAGATCTGCAAGGCGAGTTGTCTCAGGCAGAGGGGTGGTGACAAGCAGCCGTGGGCTGGCCCTAACACCAGATAAAGCTGCCTCTGCAGAAGGCCATCTGCCCATGGCCAATTGCAGGAGCTCTGGAAGGGAAGGGAAGTTTTTTTTTGTATTTTCTGTGTGTGATTTTTACAAACAGCAACAGCAAACAGGAAAGATTGATGAACTGTAAAGCTGGCTCTGAACTCATCATGTCACCATCAGAGGAATAACAGTAGTACTACATGCACTAGAAAAATGAAACTGCACTGCATGCTTGGAAGAGCTTAATTTCCAACCCTGGGTCCTATCACTACTTTTTTTCACCAGGCTTTCTGCCTCAGTTTTCCTATTTACCTCACAATATTAACTACAGAATAGCTACACTCAAGTTTTGTAAAGCTGAGATGTAGAATAGTTGCAAAGCTTTTAAATACAACTTCCCACTGGTAAAAGTCACCTGAGTGTGGTCTGGGTTATCTGTACCTGACCACAGATTTCTCTTTGGTCGCTAAAGCTGGAGTGTCCTGGTGTCAGAAGAAGCCAAACTGTGTGAAGGGAACAGCAAATGAAGTTAATGTGTTTTCTATGTGTTTTCTAATGTGTTACCCCTTCAGCCTCAGCCTAGTACTTCTGAACCTGCTAAGCTTTGCTGGAAATAGGTCTTGGCCTCTGATGATCCCCCTGTTTTGCAAAAAAAGGCTATGTAAATCCACGTCCTCACATGATTTGTGTTTCTTAAGCTGACCAATGATCAATGAAAATGGACTAAAAAATGACTACTCCTAGCATGACAAATTCCATGGAAAGATTTTAGGTTTGAATGGACAAATGCTCCATGAAACATGGCTTGTGTACCTGATTACATACAGCACTGTGCCAATGACTAGGAATGGCAGCTAATGAATGCAGATTGGCCTCTTACTCTGGTGAAAAACTTCTTATCCGTGCCAGTGTATGCTCTTTCTGTTTCACACAGTTTTTGCCAAACCCTTCCTGGCAAACCCTGCCAAGGCTCACAGAGGTGCTTGCTGGCTTTCTCCTGTGTCAGTTCCCCATAACCCTGAGTTGTCAGCAGCTGCCAAGGACTTCTCATCAGTTCATGCAGGTGATCTTTGAAGTGTTTCAAAATTCAGCATCTGTCAAAATCCCAATGTAGTAAAATGACTCCAGGGAAAAGCAAAATAAGAACAAAACTTTAATTCCCTTTTCCTCCAGTATATTATGTAAAACACTTTCAGGGTAAAATGCTGCTGGGGTTAAAACCAAATGTGTCATGATGGCTTACATGGTGTTCTGTAAATAATGAATGTCTAGGGCTTCATTTCAGTCTTTGTAAGGGATGAGTTGTTTTTCTCCCTGGACCTTGTCCTACCATGTGTGTAATAATAAAGTATATTAAAATATTCAGCTGCAATTTTGGGACTACCTCTTGTCCTCAGCACAGGTATGGCAGCCATGACTTAGGCCCCAAAATTGCTTGTGTTTGATCCTGCTGATGCAATTTTTTCCTTTCTCTTTCACCATTTTGGACTGTGGAGAATGATTTTCTCTGACAGAAGAGATCAGATACACTAAATAATCCGTCTTGCTTTTGTGGGGATTAGCAGCAATGTTAATAGCTCTGTTGGCTTCTGAGGCTACAAGGTGGTCACATGAGTTGAGTTTATTCATCATTTTCAGTGCTGAAGGTATCTTCACAGAGACTGCAACTGTCAGTGTATAGAGCTCTAATTTAAGCCATGATGCTTAGCTTGACCACTGATATATTCAGATTTTGGCTCAGTTAAGCTGCAGTAGAGGAGAGTCAGGAGTTCAGTAGTGTTTCTAATTAGGTTTCAAGAATACATGGAAAGCCACAAGAGTGATGTCTTGCCTCTGGTCTTTTTCAGAACAACCACACTGCTGGCGTTAATAGGGATATTGGGATGCAAAAGCTGATGACTGCTTGCATTGATCCCAGTGTCACAATCCTCAGGTGATCTGGAGTTTGGGAGCATGGTATATCAAGAGCTGTGTGTCTGATAGGGATGAAAAGTAGGAAATAGTGTTGGTTTGAGTTGTCAGGAAGAAGAACAGAAAGAAAGAGAATTTCCTTATTTTGCATTTCAGATTTTAACATTAAATGTAACACTTTGTAAGAACTGGGAGAGATGTGAGAATCAGAGAGGTGACGTCTTAGTTCTTTAATCCTCTTGCTTAGCTGCAAAGAATTCACAATGATAATTCCTTTGCAGCTTTTG
This sequence comes from Agapornis roseicollis, assembly GCA_002631895.1. Lineage (NCBI taxonomy): Eukaryota > Metazoa > Chordata > Aves > Psittaciformes > Psittacidae > Agapornis > Agapornis roseicollis. The sequence goes on from NDXB01021230.1 coordinate 31,394, forward strand.
TGCATAATCAGTCATACCAATTCACATTTACTTCCATGTGGCTTGAGGGAAGGAAAAGATGGACTTTTGACTCGTATCCGATTAATAGCAACTGAGTTTGTGCTAGTGAAATCAAAATTTGCCCCTAAGAAGTCATTTTTTTCTGGGACGAAGGAGGATGAAGCTAAAATGGGGAATTTTATGTGGTACTGAGAACCAGGATTTCATGGAGTGCCCACGTTCCCCTGGCTGTTCTTTTCAGTTTTTCATGATGGAATGATTAAAAAACCTATTAAAATCAGGGAATCCTGAAATCTTCTGAAGAAAATGAAAGCAGCAGTTTACTCCAGTAAGAGAGCTTAGCACCCTGTTTGGATACTTCTACGCTTTACCAGAGCTGCATACAGCAGCTTACTGAAAACAAACACCTTTCCCCAGTGGCTGTATAAAACAAAGTCACAACCTTATACAGGAGCCAAATACATTGTGTTCCTGAGGCTGTGGATCATGGCATAACAAGATTACCAAACCGGGCTTTTCAGAGGCTTCTGTCTCATAAATATGCTTTATGCATGCTCTTGATCTGTTAGCTGTGCTTGGTAGATGCTCCTAAGCACTTTAACTCCCATTAGGTAAAGAGGCCATGAACAACACAGCCAAGAAAACCCAATTAGCTCATAGGCAAGTCAGTAGGATCAAAATTTGTTAGGAGAGCAGGTGTGCTAGGCAAGCACTGCTAACTTGCTAAACCTATCATTACATGCTTCTTGAGAGAGGTATTTTTGCCTAGTGGCATTGATGCTGCTTATTGCCAAGGAACCTTCACTGTGCAATTGTGGCTCTAAGAGCCATAACTTGCCTTTTTATTTCGATAAGAGACAATAAGATATAACATAAGTGAAATGTACTTCCTTAGCTAAACTGCCTGGTGGTTTACAAAGCCTAAATTAGGGAATAATAATAATAAATAAGTTACCTAAAGTGACCTGTGTTCATTTGTACCTCCCACACTTTATCTGAATCAGTGTAATCAGTATACGTTAGGGACAAATCAATATGTAAGCAGCGCAGCCAATATTCTTACTGATACCACTCATTACATCAGGAATGTTTTGTGTTGCCAGGTGCCAAAGTCTGAAAAGACACTTGGAACAAGTGATGTGCAGAATGTCTTTTTAAAAGGAGTAAGGAAAAAAAATCTAGCCTCTTTCACTTTTGTGTAATAAGCTTTATATTAATTAACAATGGTATGTGCTATTAGTAAAAATATATCCTTTTATCAGTAACACAAAACAAAAAGAATCCTGTTTATACTTGCAGAGAAAATACTTACCCATGCCATGCTGATGAATTACTTGTATTTTGCCATGGAGACTAATTTTATGCTTCAAATAAATTCAAAGAGAGGCAATCAGAAGAAAGCACTAACTTTAAAGGGCAAGAATTTCATCACCAAGTCTAGCTCAGAGTCTCTTGGCAATTGTGCAAAGTCAGAAAAATATCTAAGACTAAAACAATAATTAATTGGCTTAATGGTTCTTTGTGGCATAGTGAAAAAAAGTTAAAAAGACCCCGAACTACAGTGTATTACTGCACTAATCTCAGTGGTTCACCTGGAGCTCTAAAATCTCATGTATTCCATGAGAAAGGCTTACTTACAAGGCCTTGCTTGAAAGGTTCATCACAGTGTATGGGTAGGAGAGTAGGTTTTTCTGTTTGCCCTGTGATCACACAAAGTTTCTTCATTCTTCAAGCCATATACCAAAATCCTCATATTGCTAAAGAAAAATAAATCTTCATTTTCTCAGTGAGGAGAGGGATGTCCTGGATGCATTCCCAAGCAGGACATGGTGATAACTTCTCAGGGCTCCTGCCCTTGCTCAGTTTGGATACAGAACCATAAGGGATATTAATAAGCCCCATGGCACTCCATCATTTCAGCCTTAGCAGTTCCTGTGAGTTCTGCTCCCACATCTGAGGATTACTCAGTAGCCTGGCTAATGACATAGCTGCGGCACAGGAGCTGCGTCTGAGCTGTATTCCAGGTAACCTGTGACTCAAGAGCTGCAGCTTGGCCACTCCATTGCTGCATTATTCTCCACAAAAGTAGGTGTTGCACAGATGCAAAGAGGAAGTCTTCTCCTTCTTTCCATACTGATGTGGGTGTTTTGAAAATAAACTCCAAAGTTCAAGTGCCAGATCAGCTTTGTTCATACGTGCTGATGCAACATACAGAAGTCATGCATTTCATTGTGAACTCAGTGCAATCAATGCAAGGTGTGATATCTCACAAACTACTGTGCCAGCATAACTCACACCTCAGCTGAGCTGAACAAAATATCTACTTTTAATGTGTGATCCTATGAAGATAACACGGCTTAACCAAAGTGTTGGATTCTGACAACCATTTGTACATTGTTACATTTATAACAACCTGGTACTTCTGATTCAAGCTTTGTGTCTGTCTTGAAAATGGAAAGCTTTTACAGACAGAGCCATACTTAACAGCAATCCTTAAAAGTTTATTCCAGAGATACTTCAAATTGTTCTTCCATGTCTATACTTAGAATTGGTGCCATATGTCTACTGGTGCTGTAGACATCTTACTGTTTCTTTTCAATTCACATTGTATTACTGTAATAATTGTAATATTTGCATTGTAATTGTAATGTTGTAACATAATATCAATTGAAAAGAAACATAAGTATTTTCAATTTCCCTTTCCACTCACATCATGTTACAGTGTGAATTGACACATTTTTCATTGCATTCATTGAACATGTTCCTGATACAAATATACGTAAATAAGGACAGTCACATCTACTTTGTACTTTGGCATGGCGGAAACACTTAAGTGCCTTTATAGAGCACTTTTCATTATAACATCCAAACTTAAGGCAGCAATAAAATAAGGATGAACATGCATTTTCATGACTCTTCCATCATTTACAAGAGCTTTGTGAGCTCATGTTGTAACAGCCAGCAAAGCTTTGCATTTTCAAGGGGGGTTTATCTTCATACAAACCCAGGGAGTGGTCCAGATGGACACCATCCTATTTCCTTAGTAATGAGTGCACTGTGGGCACTCTTCAAAGGCTTTTTTAGATAAAATAGGTATAAACCAGTTTCATGTGAGAGAGTATCCTATGGAGACACTGGCTTTGCCTGCAGTAGTTCTGCATCTCCCCTCTGGATGTAGTGTAGAGCACTAGGTGCAGACACACTTGCCCAGTAATGGTGATAAAGGACACACTGAAACCTGTGAGACCTTCGTGAGAGGCTCCTACTTATCACTATTTTTCCTCTCTCTGACACCTAGTAAGAGCCTCTGAACTTTTTCTTCTCTCAAGTGTGTTGTTGGCCTGAAAGTGATGCAGTGTGGGGAGGCCCATGACCTTCATCTTCTTTTCTAGATCAGGTCAGAGAAGTTTTTTATTGCTGTTTCCTGTTAATTTCCCACATGCTCAGTAGATTATTAAGAGAATAAGATGTATTAGTCTTGCCAATTTTAACAGGAATGAAATTATGGCTGGAGAATAAAACATTTTACATATGTACATTGGCTTTCTCTGCAGCCTTTTTCTTCTTGCAAAGGGAGGGAATCACTTATCTTGCTTAACCTTAAAACCTTCTTCATCAGGGAGCTGTAGGTCAGGGAACCACCTGAGGTTGAGGAGCTGGAGGACAGCTGTATGAATGTAAATGCTGTGTGGCATGATCAGCAGTGAAAACAGATTAAAACCTGCATGGAAAAAAGCCAGTTTTCATTCATTCTGTGCTGTCATTACACCCACTGAAAACCTCATTGGTGTGAATTGTCCATGGAAGGATAGCTGCAAATGCTCTAGCCTGGTGTAGTGTGTGTGGGTATAACTAGAGTTCTAGGGCTGAAGGGTGTTTGTTAAGGCCTTCCATGATTCTTTGCAGTCATTTGATGTGAACTTGAGGATTCTTTACACCTTTAGAAGACAGGAGGCAACTGCTTTCCTCCAGTACATTTGACTGGGAGGGCATATGGATGTGGCCCACTGCTAAGGCACTTACAAAAGCACATCTGCACAAATGAAGTGATTCATTCTAGTGCAAAACTGCACAAGGATACATAGCGTGCTTACTTAAAGCAAGACATAGTTGTTCCCTGAAAGTGTACAGAGTTATTGCAAATACCTGGTAATTCATTTCCCACAAAAGATGGTAATGGCTCAAAGGAGCCCTCACAGGCTGTAAGGTAAATAAACTGGGTGTTAACAGCTCCCAGGTAGGACTGCAGGGCACCACTCGGAGGTTATTTTTCAGGAAAGGTTTCATGTGGCTGTCACCACTTAATAGTCCCTGGCAGCAGGAGGACTATTTGCTCTGAAAGTCCTTGGACTATGAACGTAAAAGGGTGGTTTTTTTGCATGTGCGTGTTTCACTTTTTGATTTAAAGTGTATATTCTTTCCTTAAATTTAAAAGTCTTTCAAAGATCAAGAATACGCAACCTTATAGAAAAGGAAAATGCTCAAACTGGGGCAAAGCATGGACCATAAAATATTTTTAGATACCTGGCATGTTTTAAGTTAAGTTGTGAGTGCAAAATAATGTGTGTGCTGCTGATCAAACAACCAGAGTCCAAGATCATGTACTTTTCAGCACATTCAGGAGCACGGTTTGATCAACTCCTGTGTAAAAGTTCCTTCCTCCTTATACAGCTAGCAGCATAAGGGCATAGAGACACAGAAGTCCCTGCTGGCTTCCTTGAAGAAAGCAGACATCCAGAAAGGTGCTGTGATCTTTACTTCAGCCTGTGTGCACAGATGATCTATTCTGATGAGCAACTGGCTCAAGAAATGCTCTTGCTATGAAATGAATGAGTCCCAGAGCATCCTTAACCAGGGTGCTTCTGAGGTTGGCCAGCCTAGGAACTATTGAAAACACAGAAGCCCTCCTAGCCATTCACAGAGAGTTTTACTTTTACTCTCCAATTTGCCTGTGTTTCTCCTCTTTCAGGGGTACCAATATAAAAGTCACATAAGAGAATACTTACTCCACTAGCAAGTTCCAGTGGATCAAATTGTTCCATCATTCCATTGCAGTCAATGGAGTTTTCTTGAGGATCAACTAAGTAACAAAATGGAACCACCCAGCTTGACTGTGCAACAGGACAGTGCTCACTTTGCATGGGTGTTGCTTTTAAAACAACTTTAAAAAGTGCCCCATTATCTTACAAAACCGCATGTGACAGTTCTTGTCACTTAGCACTTTGGAAACTTGTAGAAAGAAACTTGCAGGAAAAAACTTGCAGGGAAACTTGCTACTTCCTTATAGCATGTAATCAAATTCTACAGAAGCAGCACAGCCGGTGCCTCTAGTGCTCCTAATGTGCAATGCTGGTCAAAGGCCTCAGCTGTCCCAGCACAAAGGAATTTTGGCTTGTACATGCTGATAGATAACTCATTTCTGCTTGTATTGTGTGCTGTAATAAGGTAATAAAAAGAGAAGAAGCCCGGAAAAGCAGTGGATTACAAAGAGCAGGGTTGCAGGTTTCCTTGTGCTGCTTCTGCAGCCTGTTTATCATTAGCTCTCCTGCTTTTCTAGAGTGCCTGGATTTACACAGAATAGAGAACAGGTACCTCTCATGCGGAGAGGCTGAAAGGAGAACAGTGAGGTCAATGTGCTTCACCATTATCTCAAAGATAACTGAGAATTCGTTGCAAAATTATTTTCGAGTTTCTAATATGCTCCACTGTTAATATGGGAGGTATAACTTGTGCATTGTCTGCTTTTGAAGAATTCACCCTTACGTTAAATTGACTCAATCTAAAACGTCGGTAGTTTCATCGAATTTAAGCATTTTGCTGGTGCCATCAAGTGGCAAAATGTTGAATTGCAGAATTGCAGCAGCATCCAAATTCACAACCTAGTGTCTCCTAAACTGCAGCAGTGAGGAACATAATCCTTGCCAAGCTTCCTTCAAAAATACATCTCTCTGTATATATAAACACACCAGAAGACATGTTCTGAAATGCACACGGTGTCGTGGTTACTTCAATTGCTTCGGTTTGATCTGGATTCTAACTAGTGGAAAGGCTAATGTTTTTGAGTATATCCTAGTTGATAAGTATGGACAACCTGCAGAGCAAACTCAGAGACCCTTGCTGAAGAGACACTAAACTGGAGGATCACAATGCCATACTCTGAATTTCCTACCCAACTGTGTTTGCTCTGCTTTGTTACTAATCCATTTCTGGAGAACATGGCCCTTCAGATTTCATATTGTATCTGCACTTCATATCACATGTGTGTACTATCACCAGAGTGGAATGAATGTTCAGTTTGTTGTGATATTGGCTAAATTCATAATCTGGTTAACACACAGTTTAAACTTATAGTTCACCATTCGTATGCACATCACTTTTATTCTGCTGAGTGACATCAAAGCTTATGCACTATTTGCTTATAAATAAATTGATACGGTTTTGTCTTGATTTCTCAGATAACCCTTAATATCAAAACTCATAGGTGTGTGGAAATGTGTTCTGGGTTTCAAAATCTAAGTTGTGCAGGACTGGATCTTGAGAGGTGCTAAACACCCATGCCTGAATCCAAAGTTCCTGAGAACACTGATCATCTCCCCCTGTGAAAGCCTAGCCCTTACAGCCCCACCCCATGCACACCTAGCACTCAGTAGGAGCTGTGGGAATGCCTCAAAATGCATGTTCCATCTTTTGGCTCTATGAGGAATTATTTCTACATTACAAGGATAACTTTCAGCTCTTTCTGATGCTAAATCCAGCCAAACTGCATGGGGCTTTTCACTGAACACAATCTAAAGAGAAGATGGCACCAAACATGTCTTTGGAAAACAAAGCAGTTGTTAGTGTGGGGCATCAGGTATAAAAAACCCAAACCAAAACAACCCCAAACCACAACACAACAGAAGAGAGCAAATGGGAGTGTCAAAATGAAGGAAATGCAGTTGGAAAAATCAGCCATAACCAGTAGGATTTTCCTGGTCTAACCTGTCCTTGCTAAAGCTGAGCTTCACCCAAAGCATGTAATCAAGTGTCTGTTACTGAAAGAAATGTGTGGCCTTCACTGCATGGCTGAAGAAAAGATCCTGGTTGTAAGAAGGGGAGAGAAATGATGCTGAATCAGGAGGGATTTTTTTTACTTTTATGTCTGCTTAGCAAGCTCGCAAAGCTTGGGGGTTTTAGAGCAATCCAACAGGAATATGCTCATAATATTCCAGGTATAACCACAAGTTCAGAATGGTTATTGTTTTCCCTTCCTCTTTAAGAACTTTCCCATATTAACACAGTCCAGCATAATGTGTGCTTCTGTGCCATGGTGCTGTCAGTTGAGCAAGGCAGGCATCAGCCTTCCAGCTGTTGTGCAAGGCTGTGTTCAGAAATGCTGAGCACGTCCATGTTAAACTAAACTCACTGAGATTCCCTTCCTTCCCTTTCTGCCCCATCACACCATGGTAGTGCTTGACTTCCATCCCAGACACCAGGTCCCCTGCACCCTTCTTGCAGGACAGCTGGTGCTGAGGGTATTCCCCTATGAAAGTGCCACAGGAAGGTGCTTCTATGGTGCAACAGTGCTCACTTTAGAGCCAAATTCAGGGATTTAAGAGGTCTGAATGCTATTTTGGGATGATCCATGCATACATAGGATTGCCATGACACAATTTCTCCTCCTAGCATTAAAATGAAAACATAGTAACCTGGAAATGCTCAGGTTTTGCCTAGTTTGACTATTGTGCTTGTGAAGATGCATTTTTCACAACATTTGTGTCTAATGCATTGGGTAGCATGGCTCACTAATTAATACTAAGTAAATCCAAAGGATGTGACATCTTTTGGAGCAGTGTCTCTGCAAAGTCTGCAGAGTGTTTCAGCAAAATACTGTGTAAAGATTTGTGGGTACTAGTATATCCCTCCATTAATATTTAGGGTAGTGTGAAGAGAGTAGGTGCTTAAATTGCCCATTTTTGGAATGCAGATGTTTGCACACCTTGGTCTATCCTGCTAGCTGGCAATTGCTATTCTTGTTAAAAACATTTCACTTGGACATTCTGACTGTGAGAAGACCTTGGCCAAGGGTCTACACCACTATCATAAGGCTACCATGTTCTTTAACAAATGTCCATGGAGGCTTATCTTTTGCCCTGTTGTCTTGTGGCAGTACAGGAATTGCTCCCCAGCAAAGCTTGCAAATGTTAAGGGATTCCATGAACTTTTATATCTGAAAGAAAAAAATAAACACAAACCAAAATGTCTTTTAATGGAAGCAGAAGTGATGGCTACCTGATATCTTTTAAACAATGACAACTTGGTTGAATTTTCTTGGCTCTTAGTTATCTCAGCCTTATTCTGGATAATGCTGTTATGGTGAACTGTCACTAGGAGAAGTAAGTACAATGGTGATTGGTAATTGTTTAATGAAGGTTGAATCAAGTCTATTATGTTTTGATCAGTGATAGGAAGAAAGGTGGTAGATATGTGCAGCACATACATCCTACAGTGTAATTGAATCTCATCTGCCAGCATGTAGATACTTGCACCGTCCCATCAGTTCTGCAGTCATACTGGCATATGGGCAGTGAATATATGCAATGACACAGATAGAAACTTTAGCGTCTAATTCACGCTGATTTCAACTTTTGTTATTTGTACCTCTGAAAAGCTCCTCTCTCCATCTCTAGAGAGGCATGAGAAACATCACTGGTTAGTAGCTGTAATTCACATTGAATGCAAGCTGTGTCAGGCACTTCACATGGACGTGCTGGTGGCTGAGGATAATCAGTACATTTCCATACATCTGTGTCATTTGAGATCAAGCAGTTTGATGTGTTTAGATGTGTGTTCACCTTACATAGTTTTGATTTAGTACTGTAAAGATGGTCACCAAAATCACAGAGCATTTAAAGGAACAGTTCTTGCTTGGAAGATACCTGTCAGTTATTTGCCAGTACAATGTGTTTGCACTGTACAATGAAACAAATATGAATCTGATGTGCTATAGAGTATCAGAAAGCTTTTCTGTTTTTAAGTTTCTGAAGGAGCTCAATCATCCATTTCTTCTATCTAAAGCCTTATTTTCCCTTTTTGAAAGTTGGCAGGCAGATCCCAAGTCACCTGCATGGCTGTGGTGTTTGTATTCATTAAGCTGACTCTCTCTGAAAACATTAATAAATCATTCCTGTTGACTGCTGTCTATAGGTTATTAAGTTGCAGTCCTTTACCTTCGAGAGAAAAGAGAAGCATTGCACACAAAGATCTGATCATCCATTCAGCCCAAACAGACTCTGTTAAGCTTAAAATGCTTCCAAGTCTCCTTCTCCTAAAGAAACATTTATAGCTAATATTGATCTAGTGATACTGAAAATCTCAAGGACACAGATGAAAGTGTCTCTGCCCAGAGAATATCAAAAAAGGGTTAGGGTGAGCAAGTTTGAGAGTGCATCATTAGCAGTTGGTAAGAATCTCAGAAATACAGTCAATGTAGTCAATGATTTAGAAGAAACTACTGCCATTTCTAACTTCCACAACTGTAGATTTATTCTGAATTTTGACAACCAACTTCCAGCTTTCTTGACCTTTTGTTCTGTGAAAAAAACAAACAAAAACCTAACACTAGTTCTTTATTTTTTAAACATTATATATCCCCCTCAAATTTGTTTTGTAGGGGGGAGCTTAAACAGAGTGTGTGAATAAAGTGTCTTAGATTGTGAGCTTGTGAAGGGCTCCAGTAGCTGATTTGATCAGTGCACGAAGCCAGCACATCTGAGGGGGTGCATTGGCAACAGCTTCCAGAAGATCTGTGGAAAGAAAGTTCATAAAGGAGAAGGATTAGAACCTGGCTCTGTATGAGTTCACATAGGATGCATTCACACTGGCATTTTAATTTGGATCAGAAGTGCACTTTTTACATGAATCTCCCAATGGTCTCTATTTTGCAGTGCCTTGGTCTTGGAGTACATTGTCTGGGTTCCTTCTGGATGAAAATAACTGGCATATGTGCTCCAGGAATGCACCAGGAGAGTACTGCAGCCACAAATTGACCCTCAATCCCTGGAATCATACTAGAGGTAAAGAACACTTGAAATACACTTTTTTTTTCTGGACCTCAGATCCTCAGCACCAACTGTTTAACTACACATCTTCTCCTGTAGTGTGTGATGCTTGCCAACATAGACATAGTCACTGAGCAGCACACTGATTTGGAATTCAGTGGATTTTGGGGGTGGGAATGGCTGAAATTTCTTTTATTAATACTTGCCCAATAAGCATATAAATAACTATATACATCTTCCTAGTGTATCACCACTGAATGTGACTGTCTGATTGATTGTATGGTAAAATCCTTAGGGTACTTTCTTTGTGTATATGTATCCTAGCATTATACAAACACACATATGTGCCTCTGGTTATTCAGGGGTGCTGTTTATCAATACAAATACTGGTAACAAATAAACTAGTCCATGGAATCATTGAATCATAGAATAATTAGGGTTGGAAAGGCTTAAGATCATCTAGTTCCAACCCCTCTGCCATGGTTAGGGATGCCTCACCCTAGATCAAGATGATAATGTAATAAAAATAATGTATGCATTAGTTTTAGAAGCTGACAAGCTTTTCAAGAACAAAAGATGTTCTATTTGTTCATTTGCTTGTAATTATGTGATTAGAAAAAAATGCACCACTGTAAAAACATGTATGACATTGTAAAACATGAAACCACCTTCTTTTCAGGTATAAACTGATGAGTTCATGTAAGTGTGTGTTTTCATTATCATAAAAATGTAGCTTAGTGTCTGTGTTACAATACAGACTTTCCCATGCACAGAGAAAAGAATGCTATGACCTGGCTGTACTTATTTCTTGTTTGTGTTTCAGAGTTGGGTCTAACATAGTTGTCATCTGAAAGATGATTTGCTGGTGCATTCAGATCCCAACATCGCAGCCTGAGCTTGATTTTATCTCTTGCTGGGTTGTCCTGTGTAGCCAACATGAGTCTTTACATTCACTAAAATCTTGATCAGGCCTATAATTCAGTAAACTTTCAAGTCTGTCAGTAGTTGAAACAGTTCAGATGGAAATTCCACCCAAATTCCTGTAATGCAAAGAAAACAACAAAAACTTGCCTTAGGGAAGATACCTAAGTGGAAGGCATCAAGACAAGTGTGATAATCCAATAGTATCAAAATACTCTGACTGGAATTCAGATGTTGGATAGGAGACATTACAAATAATGGAAGAAGTTGGGCAGTAATAGTAAATCAGAAGGCTGTCAGGAAGACAGAAACTAAGATTTAATTTTGCTAACAAATAAGATAAAATCTCAGGTGAAAAGACACTGAAAGACTTGAAGCTAATGATGGAAACTGATATGTATGTGAAAAAAATATAGAAATTTAGATTAAGAAAACCCCAAGAGTACTAAGCATCAGGGAGGTTCAGCTTTCCAGAACGTTAAATACTGCAGGAGTTCTGCCATATCCTGCCCCCTAGCTAGCAATATAATAGTGCCTGTAAAATACAGTAAAAATGCATTGATTCCTGAAACTTCCTGATTACATACTGAGGACTGTAAAAGCAAAATGCAGCTTCCTGTAGTTTTAAATTCTAATTGTAAAGTTTATCTCAGTCATTCTAGATCAACTTGTAATCAAGGAAAAGAAGAAAGTTCAAAAGAGGAGTTGATTAAAAAATGACATGATAAATGTTGGTGATAAGTTTGTGAAAGATCCTTGTTTATTCCAAATTAGAAATACAATATACATGTTTTTATTCTTTATGAGTGCTATTTCAGCAGATTTTGAGCCCTAAACCTACATATATACACATATATATAGATAGATAGATACATAACATATTTTAGCACTCCTTTTTTCAGCTGTATTTCCCATGGAACTGGCAGACTATTGCACATAGTAGAAAGTGTTTTCTTTCCTTAAAACAGAAAGAAAAAATGGTGTCTTGCCAGAAAAATGTAACCATTAGAAAATACTTTTAATAACAGTGAATGGATATCAAATAGTTTGAATGGAATCATTTACCTTTAAGAGTTCTGGTTCTAGAGTGTTGGGTGGTCTGCTATGGTGTCTACATGAGCACTGTGGGAATCTTATACTGATGACAGATTCAAGTACTAGTGGCTTGCAAAGAGACAAATGTTAAGAGTTATTGATTAATGATCTGGAAGTGGGCAAGAAACAGAAGCCAGACTTCCATTCCATGCAGTTCTGAGGCCATGCTATTCAGACCCTAGCAGAATTTCCTATATATCCAGCTTTATGGTAAATGTATTTTTGGCTGCCAGACTTACAGCTGGGGCCTATGACAAGCAGCTTTTTTTGTCCCTGCCTGTTGCACATATAGGGAGGTGCCACAGTTCATAGCTGCTTTTTGCAGCTCAATCACAGCAGCCACCAACTGAGGCAGGGATCTACACCACCAAATCCACAGTGTATATACAGACTTACACCCATCTGCAGTCATGCCCATCATACCGACACCAGCTCCGCTGATAGGTAGTAGTCCATACCCCTTCATCAAAAGGGTTCCGAACACATACATCCCATGTCTCTGCAGCTGCACTAGTCCAAAGCCACCACACAAATCCTAAAATCTGCCTTCAGCTCCAGAAACAGTTCATTGCACAGCATTTCCAGGTGGCTGGCTTGGGAATCTCAAGTTCCCAGCCCTTGACACCTGCATTTAGCAGTAGGATCCAGATCAAGGGTTAAGGCATCCCTATGAACAATGTTCTCTGGACACTGTCCAATGCATGCAGAAGGACATCAACTGTATGTCCATTGCTGCTCCCTGGCAAACTGGCTGAGTTCCTTGGCAGAAGAAGCCAAGGGGGTTATACTGCAGTGAGGCCACTCCAATGAGAGGGCTTACAATAGGTAGGGGAAGATAGCAGTAGAAGAAAGAGGATGAAGTCAGGTGGAGTTAGGTGCTGGCAGGACCAAAGTTCCAAGTCCTTATTCATCCAGGAGAAATCACCCACAAAGGAATCACTGGTTTCCAGGGTGATGGCTTTCCAAAGCGGGAAACATGATGATTCACATTTCATCCCCAGAGCTTTCAGAAATCCATGGCTAAGAGAATGAATTATCTCACTATGAGCCTTTTGATGAGGAAGAGCTTCCAGTGGGAGAAGTAGGTACAGGAAGATGAAACATTCATGTACAGATGAATGACACCTAAGGAAAAATTAATTTCTAAATGTAACAGCTTTCAAATATTGTGTTTGCTGAGCCACAAAGAGATATTATTGTAAAACAGGAGACAGTATCTGAGAAATAGCTGCTCTCATCTCAAGTTTTATTGTCTCTCTGTCTTCAGAAGAAAAGGTTAATTGGAAACGGTGTGTCCTGGTTTCAGCTAGGATTGTTACTTTTCTTCCTAGAAGCTGATACAGTGCTATGTTTTGGCTTTACTCTGAGAACAATAGGGCAGAACTATGAACTAAGCCTATGTCCTTGTTCAGTGCAGTGCACTGCGCATATGCTTTGGCCTGTGTTCTGGTAGTATTTGATATCACAGTGAGAGGGTATTTGGATCATTTAAGGTGATACAGGGTGAGGCAGCTGATGCTATCACCAGATGGTTACCTAGCGCGTGAGAGGAGGATTTTAGAGCACAACTGGGAGCTGGGAGCTGATTCGGAGAAAACTCCAGGAACAAACTTTCCAACAAAGTTTTTGAGCTGACAAGCAGGTATTCTTCATTGTGGCGCCGGGAAACACGGGGGATAACTCCTCCTAACGTGTGTCCCCGTATTGCCACACAAGCCA
>NDXB01021233.1:0-11437 GCA_002631895.1 Agapornis roseicollis
GTGAAGCCATGCTGGCTGCCACCAAGCACCCTGTTGTTTTTCATGTGCCTTAGCATGCCTTCCGGGAGAATCTGCTCCAAGATTTTGGCAGGCACAGAGGTGAGACTGACTGGTCTGTAGTTTCCTGGGTCATCCATTTTCCCCTTCTTGATAATGGGGCTTATATTTCCCTTTTTCCAGTCTTTGGGAACTTCCCCTGACTGCCACGGTTTTTTAAATATGATGGCCAGTGGCTTAGCAACTTCATTCACTGTTCCTTTAGGACCCGCGGATGGATTTCATTAAATCACATAGACTTGTGTACGTTCAGGTTCTTATGGTGGTCTTGAGCCAGATCCTCTCCTGCAGTGGGTTTAGGATTATGTTCATCGTGTTGAGAGTTTTTAAATACAGGATAAGCAAGTATGCTTCCTATAGCAGATGTTGAATATGTCTTAATATGTACAAAGATTCAGAGTAAATTATTTTTGGGAACAAAATTATTTTACAGTAAGATATCTCTCTAAGACTGGGAGCATTAATTACAGTTTTACAGACCTAAAAGACAATAATTACAGGCAGATTAAGGCTATATCAGGAATTTCAAATAGGGTCTTTTGGGGGTTTACATTAGAAAGTTAGACACATCCAGCATATTTAAGTGATGCCTGATATTTCTTCTACTTTGAATACCTTTGAGGATATAGGAGAAAGCATCCTGGTTAGCACAGGCCCTTAGCACACACTTTGAATTAATCATATCCAGACTGCAATATTGTCATTTATTTATGTGGTAAATCTCAACTTCTCAAAAAGAATTGCAAGTTAGAACATTGTTAAAGTAAATCTGTGCTGTCAAAATGTTTAATATTTAAAAAAAAAAAAAGAAAAAACTTTTTTTTTAGTTTTATTTTATAGAATTGACTGCATTTCAAGTGGCCATTCTTCACTAATCTCTACAAAAGACAGGGTCTGTGTCATCTTATTTCATTCATACTAGAGAATGTCAAAACAGGCTGTGGAGCAGGGGTTCGAAAACCAATCCTAATTTTACTGATTTAGCTTAGAGTATTGCTTATATCTATTTTTAAACAAATAAACTTGAATTCTTCTATACAAATTCATAAAAAATCAGCAGGAAAGGTTGAAAATGTCCTTGTATCAAACCACTTAAACTATTCTGGAGGAGATTGCAAATACAGGTTTCCCTCAGGCTCAAAAATGAATTTATTCAGATTTGCTGCATCATAATGTTGTTAAGTAAAAGTGGCTATGTACACCTCTTTACGTGCTTTTAAGGAAAGCTGTGGCTCTAACTGTAGTTCTTGCTCAAGTAAAACTTAAATGATAGAACCTAAATAGGCTCTTGGATTGTCACTGAATGATCAAAATGCCAAACCCTTAATTGTTTTTTAACACTGAGGGCACATGCAGAAACAGGATGTCAGATGGACACTCAATAAACAAAAATTACTAACTAGCTAAACTGAAACAACATGAAACTGCTTTTAGCACTTCTATAGTCAGCATTAGTTTATGCAGATTTTTAATATTGCTGTTTGGGCAATGGGTAGTTAAATTCCACTGAAGCAACAGTTTGGATACTTTATTCCTTTTGCTTTTTTTTTTTTAATCAGGCTTCAAATTAATGTAGCTGTCCTACTAATGCAGTCTTTCAGAACAGAAAGTTCATGTAGGGCTTTCTAAATCTTACATGAGTATCATTACTCCTTAACTATCCTTTCTTAGTTGTGAATGTGCAATTTTGCTTGAAGTTTTATGTGTCAGGACAATCATTTATTTGAACTGATGTGTTCAGTCTGGCACATTCTTCTCTGTCTTTCTTCCTGAGGAAAATTAGCATAATGTATCAGAAAGATACCCAATAGAATCCTTAATTTATATAGTGTCTGTTCATTTTCTGTTTGGTTATGAAAGCTTAGTTCGATGTAAAAAGCAGTATAAAATAACATAAATGTTACCCATTCCAGAGTAGTATGAACCTGGTAGGATTAAATAGATATGCAATCTTTGCTAATATTTCTAACTACATAATATTTTTATATGCCTTTTTTTTCTTTGTTTGTTTTTTCCCTAAGAATTCACTCCTTTAACTAATTAAATATTAAATGGTCTGTATTCTAGGTATGAATTATCTCTATAATACAAACAAAAAATAAATTGGTTCTTTTGTTTGGAAACATTTGTTTTTAAATCATGGCTTGGATAATTAATACTAAATGTGATAAAATGTAAAATGGGTTTTGAACAATTTATTGCACTCATTCTAATGAATAAGCAACACTGGATTAAAATCTTTATTAAAAAACCCCAAGCCTAAACAAAACAAAACAAACAAAAAAGAAGATAGCGTGGGGATTGTGGGTGGTTTTTTTTTGTTGGTTTGTTTTTTCCAATAGAAAAATAGGCTTCCCCCCAAAAAAAACCCAACACCCCAACGTGGGTACTATCTATATCAGTCAATGCATGCAAAATAGATGGAAATCCAACAGTTCTCCAAATCCATACAAAATAAAAGCATCTAAATGTTCAACCTATCCCTAATTACTGAAAGTAAGTAAATAGCTGGATATGCAACAGAAACTGAATTACTGTGACACTCTCTTTTTTCTTATTAATTACACTTTAATTTAAGCCATGTGGTTGATTCTTCTTCCATTTCCAGGGAAGGAATTAGGTTAATGTTATTCACATAATATAACTAAAAAATGCAGGATCCTAAAATATAACTAGTTTAATTCTTCCTGTAAACTGATGTCTGCAACAACTGTGATGTTGTCTGAAAAGAAATTCTCTCAGAAATTTTACAAACACAAATGTAGAATTCTTTCAATATTTGTATAAATTCTGGCATGCCTCAGACAAAGCAGACTTTTTACTACACATTTGTTTATTGATTTTTGTTATCACTCTGAAGGATGTAGTCACCAAAAGATGTTACTTGCGCTGTTAATTTCTCCTGTGCCTAATCTCCTGTCTACATCAATGAAAGTGAGGAAAATGTTATCCATAAACGGTCGATATGTTCTGTGTAAATTGACTGTTCATTATGCAAAGAAATATTAATAATTGTGATCTATGCTTAGGCACCTAATTTAAGTGTTTAATTTTAAGGGTTATTTTTCCTTATGCTTCCTGTATTGTCAGTACTGGGAGATTCCCAGGTTCTGAGTCACCGTTTATAAGAGACTTGTAAAGTCAGCTGCTCAAAATATGTAAGAAGAATAAGTCTTCTAGTTTAAAAATAACATCAAAACATTCCATTGTAGCATTTTCTAAAATTGCCTAAATGAGTTTTGGGTAAAAAGTGGGAGAGAAATTAAAGTGTCACTTTCTGAAATAGAAATGGTTATTAAAAAAAGTAGGTTTTGAACTCAAATTCTCAAAAACTATTACAGACAGAACAAAGGAGGAAAATGAAACGTTTTAAATTTTGATTCAGTGTAATTTATTATGGCATGCATTTTGGGAAGCAATATTATAACAAGACTATGGATATTCCACCCATCATTAGCAAAAGTTAGATCTTTAACAATAAAGTAGCATTTTTCTCTTTATGGCCTAATCAGTTGCTTGATTAGGTTGACTTAATCAAGGAGTAATACCAGAAACATCAAGAATAAGTATCAGGAAAAACACCAAAACAAAACAAAACAAAAAAAAGCAACCCAAACCTTAAATTTCTGAAAATAAAGTGGCAAGTGCTGTTACATCCATTTAAAAAAAAGTATTATTTTTCACATGGAAAGGAATGTTGGATCTTGCCTTTACCTTACAGATGAGCATTCACCATAGCAACCTCAAAATGTGATCTAAGAACCATTTGAAAACATCTCATCTCCCTATTCTATACTTTAATTGTCATGTACTTGACTTCTCTTGAAACAAACAAAAATGGACTTGGCCTGTGTAATAATACATTTACAATGATTGTAGACAACAAGCTTATGGCAAAACAGGTTTCAGAAAGAGCCTGATATTTACTGCGAGTGCAATCAGAATACAGGCAAAGTGCAATTATTTTTAATCTAATGTGAGTTTCAGGAATAGAGAGGACAGCAAAATTGGACTGTATGTAGGACAGCTGATTAGCAAGCTCTTAACCTATACCAGCTTCTTCAGATACATTTGCTGCTGTTGGACTGTAGTTCAAAAGAATTTGTCCTGGACACATTTCCAGGAAGAGTCTGAGGGAAAAAAAAATCTCTAAATTAAAAAGAAAAGAGGAAACAAGGTTATTATCCAGCAGCCTTTCAGTACCTAAAGGGGGCCTACAGGAAGGCTGGAGAGGGACTTTTTACAGGGGCATGCAGGCATATGTCATGGGGGAATGCCTTTAAACTGAAAGAGGGTAGACTTAGATTAAATATTAGGGAAAAGTTTATTCTTGTGAGGGTGGCAAGATGCTGCCACAGGGTGCCAGGGAAGCTTTGAATGTTCCATACCTGGCGGTGTTCAAGGCTGGGTAGGAAGGGGCTTTGAGCAACCTGATCTAGTGGAAGGTGTCACTGCCTGTGGCAGGAGTGTTGCAACTAGATGATCTTTAAGGTCCCTTCCAACTCAAACCATTCTGTGATTCTGTGGTTGCAGCAAATGCCGCTGTGCAGATAGAGTGCTTCCCAAAAGGGCTTTGTTTTGCACTGCAGTTCAATGTGGAAAAGGTTTCTATAAAATTTTTAGAACAGCTTTAATAACCAAAAAACTGAAAGGCAGAATAACTGCAGGATATATATAAAATTCTTTCATGCAGATCAGAGCCATTTTTTGTTTTGTTCTTAAAGGAATCATCCACATCACAGTATGTGAACAGTTGAAGTAACCAAAACGCCAGTGAAAAGTAGCCATTATAAAGAGTTAACAAAAGTCATTAACTTCTCCAACTTGTGACCGGAGTGGCTGGTTTTGGCTCAGTCCACCTGACTGATCATGTTGCATCTCCAGGCAAGAATATGAACTTTCAGACAGTGAACCAGGATTAACACTGGAGTTACTTGTGATGCTTTCTACTGTGCAGTGGGTGCTGTAAAGAGTAATATGTGTCACAGTGCAGTTCGTCCCAAAGTGTTAGGTCTCTGGCAGGGATCTAAGGGGGAAGAAGCTAGGGAGTGTAGAGCATATGAACAGAAGATAGGGAACAAGGTAAAAGCAAACATTAGAAAACCTGCATATTTATACAATGGAATGCTATCAGGAGCGAACTAAAATTTAAGTACCAGAGGTGAAACAACTGCACTAAGAGACCCAGGAGCAGTGTAATGTGTAGATATTTGTCAGCTGTTTCAAGGTTTTTATATGCTCAGCAATTGTTCCTGTAGGCTGCTAATATGTAGCAGTTGTGCAAACTGAACACTTGCTGGTGATTCATCAGCAGGTGACCCTTTGTGAGCTATTATCCTCAATGAAGGTAGTTGCGGATGCAGTTATGAGTATGTTGTTGAACTGACTGCACATGAACCAATTCAGATAGCATCCTGAGATAGTCAGTTGTTTTCATTGTCATTAGTTGCTTTTGCTCTCCACTCCGTAGCAGGAGAGGATGGATCAGCTCTTTGTAGATGTCCTTGACACCCCATGGTATCTCAAATGGCAATACATGCCAATGTTTAATCAGCTGAATTCCACCTAGGTTGTCTACTCCAAACTGAGCTGAATCTCTTTCTAGGCTGTTTCAATTAAATAATTGTGTACTGAAAAGGAAGTTTAGAAACTGTCTCACCTGCATTAAGTCACAGAAATTCAGGTTTCTTAATATGAAATTAAAATCCATCCTCAGGGTCCATCTGTGGTATACACAGCAAATTTTGTCAGTGATTTAGGTAGCTATGATCTTTTTGCTTGACTAGAAGCAAGCAAAACAGCTTCTCCATTATGAGGTGAACTCTTAGGAAAAGATATTTCTGAGACTGTAAAACAGGGGACAGATCCTCTGTTGATGTGAATTTATGAATAAAAATAATGAAGACATGGTAACAAAATAGAAGCCTCAGCAGCTGCAACCAAAAATCACAATTTAGTTGAAGATACTGAACACTTGTCAATCTGGCTTGCTCTCATTTGGATTCATTTGGTGCAATAATGCTGTACTAATGTGAGTTAATCATAAAATATATATATTTTGTTTTGTAATAAGCATCCAGTAAGCCTTTACCACTGCTTACTACTAAAGTCAGAACTGTTCCTACTTCTCAGGGCTTGTACTTACTCTACTTCTGAGGTTCAAGCAGTGAATGCATTTGCATTTATTTTTATATTGGCTGTCATTGAGTACTGCACACAGCAAGCCATTCCATTCCAAGTGAAAAACTTACAACTACAAAGCAGTTTGTGTTTGAGAGCAGGTTAAGATTTAAAATAGGGCAAGTCCAAAGGCAAATACAGAACTTTATTTGAATAATCAGAATTGTTCTGAAAAGGATACTTGCAGTAGCTGTCAATTCTCAGAATCCAGTGGGTATTTTTAAGGTCCTAGTCTAATGGGTATTTTATTCTGTGATGTTTTTCTGAGTTTCTGTCAAAATCAAAGTGATTGCTACAAACAACATAAACTATTCAGTAAACTATCCAAGAGTCACAGTAAAGAGCTAGGTTCCTGTTTTAAGATTGTATTGTCATTGCTATATACATACCAGTGGGAACTAAAAGTAAGTGTCTTTACTTTTAATATTTTAGGAATTTAAAAACAAGGAGGTGAAAAAAACAAGGGAAAGAGACTTTAAACAGTTTAGATAAACTGTTTTGGATATAATGGAGACACTAAGTTTCATTTATGCTGTTTAAAGGTTTATACTCTCTGAACTTTGAGAATTATAATGACATTTCACTTCATACAGTTTCAGGGTTTTTTGAGCTTTTGCTTTCCTGTTTTGGAGAATGTAGATAATATTTAAAGCTGTTGAAAATGATTTGTGGAATTTATTGGAGTTTTTCATTTCTCTTGCCAATGCTTTCAAACTATTTGTCAAGTGTTTCAAATAGTTTGCATATGTAAATAATAATTTTTGATGCTTTTTTGTTTACTCATGAAACATCAGGAATAATAGTAAGGCACTTTTATGAAGTTGATGCACTTGGAAAGAATTTTGAATGCAAGAATTATAGCAATGCATATACCAAAGTAAAACTCCCTGACTTCTGTCAAATAACTTGCATGTAAAGTTATAGACTATTTACTGAATAATATGTTTAGACCATTCATTTTTCATAAAAGCAAACTAATCTTTGTTATCCAGTGTTATCAGCACTCTTAGAACATAATTTCAACTAAAATCATTGTACAGTTAATCTGTGAAAGAGCTGACAGTTAGTGTTCCTGTGGATTGCATTATGGATGTGTTAACAGGCATATTTAATGAAATTAAACTGGCAGGTTTTCCCATTTGCTGTAATGCAGTGCATCACAAGGAGTGTTAAAAATTCCATGGCTTGTTGTGCAATGTTAAGATAACATCATGAATAAAAATAATAGCACCTGCACAATGTAGACAGAAAGTTGGAAGTTCACTGTAAGGACCTTTGGAAACATAGTGTTTGCTTTCAGTGAGCCTACACAGGAATGTTACTTTTGCTATTATCTGTACAGCATAGATACTGGATAAAATTACTTCTACCAAGCTTTAGGTCTACTAAGCATATATTATGAATGAAAGTTCTATTTTGTCACATTTTGGACCATTTTATACATTTATCATAATTTGCAGAAGAAAGCTAAATATGTTCATGGCATAAACATTGGCAAATTACACAAATAAAGTCAGTATATTTTGTTTTCACAAACCATTCAAAGAGAGGTATTATTTGTGAAGGTTTTGCTGGATAGATTCATTCCATATGAGTAGTACATTTCATTGATCTAATTTCTGTTTTATCTTCTACTTTGATCTAGCAGAAAGCTTTCAAAAAGATGACAGTACCTTAGGGAAATCTGATGTCATGCAGATACTACAAGTCAAGATAATTTCTTGAGAGAAACAAGTGGGCTTATATTCTGGTAAAGGAATAGCTTAACAGGTTGGGTTTGAGTTTTTAAGCCAAGTATTTTATATGTACTAATCAAATTATTATTAAATAATTTCAAACATTTCAAAGCATTAAAATATTCTTACACAGAATAAAGCATGAAGAACCTCTGCTGATCAGCAGTCTCTTTACATAAACTGACTTAATATTGTATTATGTTATTTCATTTTTATGGAGCAAAAAAAGCGTGTTGCTTGAGACACATAGTAACAAACCTTGTGAAGAAACACTGGTGGTGAAAATAGATGCATGTTGCAATTGTGTCTTCATGACATTCAACAAAGAATGACAGGGTAAGTAATGAAAACATTAGTTATTACAGCTCTTTAAATTATGAGCTTGGTTGAAAATGCACATTTGATTTTTATCTTTGTTTGGATCATTTGAACTCTATTACTACTATCAGTTCTGAGTCCTAGTGTCGAATATGCAGCTGAGAGCTGCCAGAACAGCAGAAGTTTTATATCCCCTAAATATAGGATTCATTCTAATTCCTGTGTACATCCTGTCCGTTTGTTTAAATGCCTCTAATACTCTTAACACTCCTAACATAGCTGCCTATTTTTAAGCCTATAACACTCCCAGTCTATGTTCTGCCACTTTTTTCATGTTGTGAAATGCATATTGTATCTAGTCTACTGGGAAACTAGATTTTAAAAAATGTTTTCTTAAAAAGGCAGTACTTGATAAATTTGAAATCTTAGTTTCATCATTCAAGCACAATGTCCCATGGATTTCAGAGCTCAGTTCTGAATCATTTTTTTCAATGGAACATTTAAAGTAGCTTATTAAGGAACAAGTAAGTCAAGTTTGAAATAAACAGTTAACTGCTACAATGTAGCTGATTTTCAGGTTGCTTATAGCACCTGGCCATGTAGGAAACCTTTGACAGATGTGTTTATTGCTATAATGTATTAATTACATACACAATCTATGAAAGAATAATTTTTGTTGTGTGAACAATAAGCTTTTTCATGACGGGAGTAGTCATTTAAGATTCAGTATTGCAACTCTCAGTTTATGTGGTTCAGTTTAATTTTAGTCTGTGAACAGTCTTACTGAAACCGTATTTAACTATTTGATGGCTAGATTGTCTTTTTAGGTCAATTGCTCTCAACCATCTTACACAAGAAGGCACTTGTTTTGCTTTATTTATTTTTCACTCTGGATACCTTCACCTCCCTGAATTTTGGTAAAACAATTCATTATTATCCTTTTGCGAATCTCTCTGCTGAATATTTTTAAAGCTCGTAGTGTTCATAGGATCTTGTTGTGTTTGTTTGTTTAAATGTAATTAAAGAGAGAAGTCTGCAGGTCTGATAGGATTTGTTTTCTGATAAATCAACAACTCCATCCAAGTAAATTAGGCATCCCATCCTGAACTCCAGTTATTTCAATTGGAACGCTCATGCTGTTGGTGAATGAAACATTTCTGTCAAGAACGTAGTATGTGTAGGGTTCTAATTGATTCAGCTTCACATTAATGTATGAAAGAATCCTCTGTCACTCTTCTATTCACAAGTCATACAGAGAAATATGACAAACCCCTCATTTCTCCTGTTTGTATTCATCTGGAAACAAAAAGGAAAGATAAATAATTATGATTTTTTTTTTTTGACAGAATGCAATTTAAAAAAACCCAACATGATACCCAGGATATATCAGAATTAAACGTTGTCTTCCCTTGATATAGTTGCAAAATAAATATTAGAAGTGAGAGTTCTTTTGCTAAATGAAAATGCAAAGGATCTATTCTTTTTTAGCAAAAGGTTAAACACTGCATAACTGAATCCATCACATGGCCCATTCAGTCCAATATCCTGTTTTCCGTATTGCGCAAGACTGTTCTAGTAAAGGCCACAAAACCCCAAGTAACAAGTATGATGAGATTACACACAACTTAGCAATTTACAGAAAATAACACCAAGAGCAACAATGTCTGCAAAAGCTTTAATTTGCTGTATATAAATGTTCTAAGCAAACACAAAATAAGGCTGATCCTATTATGCATGTGAAATGAGAAAGACCATGAAGAGCATCCCATCTGTTCACAGTTGTGAGCTGTGTGCTCTCTTGACTGTTTTGTATTTATTTTTTTTTTTCCCAGTCCTCCTACCTGGGTATCTGACTGTCCATTTATTCCATGCTCCACCTGAGCAAGGTAATAGAGGTTGTTTGTATACGCCGATATTAAAATTACACAAGCTGTAGTAAATGACACAGAAAGACTTAGAGCACTTTAGATCCTCCTGTACCCTGAGTCGCATCAAGCTCAGCATTGTGCCTACATTTTCTGGGAGTGTGATATAGGGATTTCTGTTCTGGATATGCTTTTTACCTTGGCCTGATACGTGATAAAACCTGTATTTTTTTTTACATCCAAGATGATCTATAAAATAGCATAGCTGTGTTTCGACATGACTGTGCCTGATCCAGTAAGTCTCCATAAGGACTGCATACTCTGGCGTTTAGGTTTGTCCAAAACTTCTGGTTAGTCCCCATAAATCAGGTAAGGAGTACACATGAAAAGTGTGTCACCGATGTGCTCATATACATAATAAAAAACAACAAAGAATATTAGCTGCAGCAACTTGAAAAAAATATTTAGTATAACATCTATTAAGATTCTGCTAAACATTTTTTTTCTGAATCTAGTCTGAGAGTAGTCTTAGTATCATTCCTGGAACTATTCTGTACAATGAAACGTGCTAGTTTCTATTTTTCTAATGTACAGAGAAAAAAAACCACAACAACCAAACAGTTGTATACCAAACAGTTTTAACAGTTATAAGAAACACTTACTTTCAGTGTTTGACTTAGGTAGGTGAATTAATTGGAAATCAGAACATAAGGCTTCCAAGCATGTGAATTTGAAAGAACACAAAAGGTTATGTCCTGTCTTTCGTAGCTTATTTGCGGGTTGAGCCTGCTTATTGCAAAATCTACTATCTAAGCCATCTATCTTTTGTCTGATGTGTTAAATATTTGTAGAAAATGAGTAGATTTAAAGAGAAAACAAAACTGAAAAAAAAATCAGTTACAATTTGTTTATGCAGTTGTGTAATTGTAAGGACTTGAAATACTTAGACTGAAGTGCACAGTTTTCACTGCATTCATCTCTAATTTGGGAAGGATTGCCAGGCCACAGGGTTGCAAAGATCATGGAAATCAAATGAAGCACATGCTGGTACTTTCTTTTGATGATGACTTACTTAATGCATGCTAATGATTTTATTAAAACTCTGGTTGAGTTAAAATAAGCTAATGTTCAGTTAAGAGAGTGCTGGTTAAATTATAGTAGAAAATTTCTAAGCCAGGAGGAGTTGATAGAATAATCACAGAAAGTTTTCAGGTTTGTTTTTTTTTTTTTGTTTGTTTGGTTGGTTTGGTTTTTTTTTTTTTTTTTTTTTTTTTTTGTTTT
>NDXB01021235.1:0-75598 GCA_002631895.1 Agapornis roseicollis
ATTCTGTGATTCTGTGATTCTGTGAAAGCTTAGGTTTAGCTAGGAGGAGAGCAGGGAAAGTTTAGCTTTAGCTAGGAGCAGGGAAGGCGGTTTAAACAGACAAAGGAAACCTCTGCGAGGTTAAGGATCCTTGAACTAGTTACAGAGGTAGGAAATAATGGGTTAAAGCTCATAAAGGACTGGAGTCTTGCGCCCTTCCGTCTACTGTCTGCTTAGCACATGCATGAACAAATGAAAAAAAACATTGAATGAACTTTTAAAAAGAGAGAAGGTTTATGGGTAAGTGGCATTTTATCCTTTTTGTTATTAATAAGGTCAGTACATGTTTAAAAATATTTCTTGAGGTGTCTTGTTTAGTGTGTAGTGTACGCATTTAGACCAAATAATAGTCAATGAAAAATAGTTTTCCATCTCCCAGTGGCTTTTGATTGTTCAGAGGCATGGACAGTTTCCAGGAATACCATGCCTTTTGGGCTGATGCCATGCCAGACATACTTACATATTTTGATTTCCATGCTGTATCACCTGGAAAAACTCAGCCTTAAGCACTGTGCTCAGGTCATGTTTAGTCCTGTTCTGGAAGAAGGCAGCACTGACTGTCAGGAGATATTGGGTCTCCTTCTTTGTTGTTGATTTTTCCTAGCAAGCTGCTCATCAACATATATTTTCTGGTTTGCTTTTCTTGTCTATGGACAAATGCAACCATTAAAATCTATGAAGACCATAAATTCATCATGACAGGGCTGATGTCTCATTGTCCACATATACTGAACTTAAATCACTTGACTCCTAAAAGCTCAGCTGTGATGCCTGGGATTGCCTTGAATTGACTTCTACTTTTCTTCCTAGTGTCTCTGCCTGCCTTCCTACAGTTCCTTTGGGGTTTGACCACACAGAGTGTGTGAGCTTAATTAAAATTAGCTTAAAAACAGAAGCCGTTGAAAAGATGCAAAAGATGCTGGGGACCCAGATGGCAAATGCAGAGCCTCAAGTTAAATGGAATTTAAAAAAATAGGTTTTAAATCCGCTGAGAGTATCTACATGAGGGTTTCTACCAGTTTAAGTTAATTGGTTTAAAAGAATGCATTTAATTAATCCTGTGTGTTCCTATAGGTGGATGAGACCTTTCTTGGATGCAGTAGAAACTGGCCAGCGTTCTCAGATAGGAATGATTGTAAGAAAAAGCATTTAGCCATCCACATCCTCATCCCATGGGAGGAGCAGATAGCCCAGCTGCTGCACTGGGGATACTGATGCAGATACATGAAGTATCATAAAACTTTTTGTGTCACCTGGGGCTAGCTGCTTGACATTTTACCCATTTCTCTGGCTAAGAAAAAGAAAAAGATAATTGTATCTAATTCCCTTGGGGTGTCTGAGAATAAATATCTAAAGCATTATGAGGGGACAAGATAGTGCAGTAATGGGGGCCATGTTAAAACTGCCTCTTCCTTTCTGTGAGCTAGTTCTACTGACGTATATTACCTTGCAGGGTAGCTACTGGCCATACATTACTTTTCAGACAATGAAAGCATTAGATGTGTCACCAGAACTATTACTGCCAATTTTGTGATGTATTATTTTTTTTTACGAAATTTAAACATTTATGGTGCTTTACAAAAATAATGCAAAAAAAGAAAAAAATTAAAATCTGCAAACCCTTCACCCTTAACATCTTTCAACAGATCTTGTGGTGTTGGATGGAAAATGAATTTAACAGGATATTACAGTTCTGTTGCAATATTTCTGGTGTACAACAATATTATAGTTGGTGTTAAACTTTATTACTAGCCCTGTGATAAAATTAGTTCAATATTGGCTGCTTTTATAATGTGGTTTTACAATTGCAACATGGGATAATGTGATAGTATGAAAGAGAACAAAAAAAAATCACAAACAAACCCAGCCCCCTAAACCCAAAAGCATGTAGTAGAGGAAAGGAACAGAAAGTTACATGGTAGGAAGGTACAGGACAGGGGCTGCATTTCAATGTGGGGTGCTGTGAAAATTTCTTTCTGGAATGGCTTGAAGCCAGAGGCAGCCTTTTGATTATATTCTACACAGGCTGATGACTGTCACAGTGAAAAGTGTCAAATGAGTAGCAGGCAGGAAAGGCAGGAAAGAAGGCAACAGTTTCACAGCAGTGACTAAACCTACTTTGCCCAGAGATTAATTCAGAGCAATGTCATTCTGCTGTCATTGGCTTCCCTTTGGAATGGAGGGTTCAAAAATGGCGCTTTTTGAGGTTGCATTCTGAAATTTGGTGAGCTTAACCTCAGAAGGGTTTAGTAGATTAGAGTGGAAATACAAGTCTAAGTGCTGCTATAACAGCATAATCAGTGTGTGGCACTTAGACACCCAGCCTGCAACACTATGCCATATTCAATCAGACATCTTCCTTTCACTGCTGTGTCATTTGCCATTTCGTTTATACAGCCTGTGAGTTCCTTCAGGCAGACACTGTCTCTTATTTCATGTTTGTGCAGAGCTTGGTGCAACAGGACCTATTCCTTGCTGTTATTTTCATTAAATGGGCTAGCATAAATCCCAGCAGAGCTAGAATGGAAAAGCCCAGTTCTGAACTGATGCAAACCTGGGGTGCTCTGCTGTAGGCAGGACTAAATAGGGAGACAAAGAAGATAGAAAGGACCGGTTATGGCAGTTGAAAGTCTATGCCTGGAAGCAGTGATTTCCAAGTTGTGTTTAGAATAGTGTGTTACAGGTATGTTGTAGCTTGTGTCCTGCTCTATCTTCAAGTCACCCTTGTCTTAGGGATACCCATCCCTTGGGGAGAACCTTGCGGCACCTTGTCATAGAGTAGAAGATGAAATTGAATCATATCCTGATTGTTATTATACTTTTTTGGTGAAAGCAGGAATTTACTTCTTGAGAATTATGGCATGTACTGGATGCTGCTATTAAAAGCAAGGCTGAAGTTAAACAAACCCAAGAGCTATTCTGCTGTCTGTGCAAAACTCTGTGCTGATTTCGAAAGAAATTTCTGGTGTACAACTATTGAGCCAACCTGGCTCCAATGTTTCCTCTGCTTCGGCTTAATCTGTTCTCATGTTGGAGCACATCTCTAGTAAAAAGGAGTGGAAGGTGGAAAGAATCTGGAAAATATATTGCCTACATGAGCAGTGCATGCAGCCAGCAGAAGCAGCTATTCCTAGTAAAGAGAGCTGAGAATAGTTATGAACCCTCACTGGAGAGTATAAAACCCTTTGGGCTTTGTAGTAAAGATGTAGTGATACAGATATGTGGTAGTTTCCAGAAGGAAAATACAGCTAATGAAAAGGCATAACAAAATATCAAAATTTAGAGGTGAAGTTCAGATATTCCCAAATTAGCAGCTAAGCTGCTAACTGCCTGTGGAAACCTGGGCTGGGCTAACCCTTATTTAACCCATCGTGCACCGAAAACAGGGAGTGCTCTGGCCTAGACAGCAAACCTAGATCACACTGGCACAGACCTGGTATGATACGCACTCCTCAGGCAAAAAAAAGAGCAGGATAGTTGGACATGCTGACCTGGATATCACTAGAAGAATCCGGGTCTAAGTAAGTTTCTGGTGGTTCTAACATGCTGTAAGCTCACTACAGTCACCTTATTTTGCTGTTCTTAGGTATGCAGGCACTTAGTTTTTTCCTATCCATGCACCTTTGTCACACTAACTGATCCTGAAAGCCTTCTCTCTCTGATTTTTTTCTCTCCCTCAGCCAAACCATGCAAAAGACTTCAGGTCGTGGGTAACCTTTTTGAAGCAAGTTTGTTTGCCTGTGAATTGCCACATTCTCCACATGGCACTCAGCTGAGTTGCAACACACCAGGTGTGTTTCAGTGAGCAAGGCAATGGGCTGGAGGACAGCATCATTCATGGCTCAATGATCTTAATGGTCTTTTCCAACCTAAAAAATTCTATGACACTGTGAGCAACATTTAAAGGAGAACATAGCATTGCTGTGGATGATTTGCTTTAAACTAATAGCTGAAGGTTATATGAACATGTAGGTGGGACAGATTTTAAATAGTGAATAATTAAATCCTGCAGATGAACTGTTTATTGCTATAATGACTTTTGTAGCTAATAATACTGTTTCCACCCGTGGCTGGAATTGGTGGGATGCTTAAGGTACACTGAAGGAGGGAAAACTTCTTGAAGTGGATGGTTCTTCAGCATAGAAGTGTACTTGACTCATCTTGCAGCACTGTCCATTGCAGAATGTATGATATAATCTCAGCCAGAAGAACTGAAAGGGGGTGGATACCTATTAGGTATGAGGAAGATGTTCTTGCCTGTGGGGGTGGTGAGGTTTTGGCACAGGTTGCCCAGAGAAGTTGTGGCTGCCCCATCCCTGGCAGTGTTCAAGGCCAGGTTGGATGGGGCTTTGAGCAAGGTTCCTTCCAACCCAAACCATTGTAGTATTCTGTGACTGGCTTCACCTCTTGATGCCACTAACTGAAGACCAAGGATGCTGCTGGGTGCCACTGTCCTCTCTCTTAACAAGCATCTTCCTCCACCTCCCAGCTTTAATCCTTGAGGAGAGTATCTCCATCTCACCCAGGTGACCAGAGCCAGTCTCTGTCTTCTCCACCATCCTCCAAGCTCCCCTGAAGCAGACAACAGCCTGCAGGGGCAGGGCTGCCTTACCCCTCCAGCTCCAAATGCACCACCCCAGGGTGCCCACCATATCGCAGGGAGTGAGAACTTTTCAGGGGTGATTAGGAACACAAAGGGCTGTGCCTGACAATTAGAGGCTGTGGGACTGTGACAAGCATGACTGGAATTTGTAGCAGACAAGCACATCCGTGGCCACGGCCTCAATGTTATGTTTCAGCACAAGTTTTAAAGTTGGGGGATGTGTTTTGTTGGTTTGGGGGGTTTTTTGGGTTTTGTTG
Source organism: Agapornis roseicollis (assembly GCA_002631895.1). Classification (NCBI taxonomy): domain Eukaryota; kingdom Metazoa; phylum Chordata; class Aves; order Psittaciformes; family Psittacidae; genus Agapornis; species Agapornis roseicollis. Next base: position 4,900 of record NDXB01021235.1, read on the forward strand.
TTTTTTGGTTTTGTTTTGTTTTGTTTTTCCTTAATGTAGATTTATTTATTCTTTTCACAGCTTTCTCAGGCAGTTGAAAGGAAACTGTGGTACCAAAACAGCCCATGCCGGAGGCAAGAAGGTTTTGCAGCATTTAGACCTGGAGTAAAGAACTGGGATGCAGAAACTAACTGTAATGAGAGCTTGTCCTTTCAGAGGCAGCCATCAGGGAGAGCAAATCAATCATGGCCTGCCCTCCGCTGGGACCAGCGAGTGATTGATTCAGCTCCTGTCGGCTGCCCTTATGGACCGGGATGTGCATGAACATGAAAGGAGCAGAACAAAGGCCCCATTACCGCAGTGGGAAGAGAGGAGGCTCCCCTGCTGCTTGATGCATCTCACCCTCTCTAAGCTATTGCAGCCTCCCTGTCTTTGTCCTCCTTCCTCCTCTAATGCTTTGATCCTTCCTTCCTCTGCTTTCCAGCCAGCTTGGCCCCAGTCCCTTTTTCCAGTTCCTTCCAACTATGATGTTTTCTTGTCAGGAAACCCCTGATAAGTCGCCTCACATAGTGACTACTGTTCTTGGTCAATCCTTGTGGTCAGTTCTTTCTCACCTATTTTTCTTTCCCCAGCCCCATTTATCCACCCATTGCAGAAGGGCTAAAAATACAAGCTCAGAGAAATGTCTGCTTTTAATGATTAGTTAATGGTCAAGTACTGGTTTCCCAATTTTTTCTTGTTGTCCCAATGTCTCTCTCCTGGAAATATGCCATTTTTATTTGACTCAGGTATGACCATGGAGCTGATTCACCGAATTGGAGCAGAGTATGGTTATTTTGGTTTGAAAAGAGTTTCTCTCCCTTCCTACTGCATAAGGAAGTGTGAAGGGATGAAAATTTGCCTGTGATTTTTCTTCCCTAAACTTCTTGTTTTCACCCACATTATTCATAGTCCCTGGCTCTTCCCCTCCCCAGGCTTTTCTGGGCTCCTGTTGCTGAGGTCTCCCAGCAAACTGATGGCTGAAGCCAGCAGTGCCAAGACATGAGCTACTGTGCAAGGGGTAGCATACAGCCTACTCTGCGGACAGCCAGCTGCCTGAAGCTAACTTGCTCCTCTGCTGAGTGGCCAGCATGTTTTTGACAGCTCGAAGATGGTGTGAAGCTTCATGGTGTACCATCTTAGGTACCACCCGAGACAAAGGACCTATGCAGGTCTCATCCCAGCTCCAGCAGTCCACAGATGTGGATATTGATGAATATTGAGTACATACATAGCCTGCAGTGTCTTGGAAGCTGCTTTCTCTGGGACCTCTAAATTTCCCAAAAAAGAACACAGATCATGGTGCTTGTTTTTTCTGTTGTCAGCTGTTGCTTATCCCAGGAAAAAACACCAGTGCTACAAGCATAGCTTCATAAAGCCAGGGGAAGATCTGACAGTTCAGTATATCTTGAGTTCAGTAGCCGCCTAGAGCCTCCAGAACATGTAGAAGGACACAAGGTTAGGAAAAGCATCAACACCTGGCCCTCCTGCTGATTTGTAGGACAGTCCTCCTTTTAATTTATTCTTTCTCACCTCTATTGAATCACCCCTCCATTATTTATTCAGTCTAAAAGAAGTTTCTGGTTGTTCAGAGTGAAGAATTTTCATTTCTCCAGTCCATATACCCATGCAAGCTCAGCGAAATCTGCTGGTACAGAGCAGCATGGTTAGTATTCTGCAGCTCCATAGGTAGGCTTTGCAGGTGGTTTTTTTTCCCTTTGCCTTTGTGTGGACACACACACAGGCAAAGAGAGGGCAAAGGCTAAAACCTCAGAGAGACTCGTTACAGTTTCATCAATATTTCATAATTAAGAAGGTGACAGAATTCTGCTTTATTTAATAAGAGTATTCCCTAGGTAGGTCCTGTTTTCCCAGCTTGCTCCTGTAATTACAAACTGTTTGTGCATTAGCTGAGCCGCTTCACCGAATTGTTTCCCCTTCAACTGTTTTAAATTGAAGGCTTGACTTTTGCCTTGGTCAGACCCATGCTTTTCCTGGAAACCAGTGACATTTTTCATAGCTGATTTTAAATGAATCAGGAAGGGGAGGAAAGAAAGTGTGAGAGAGGAACTGGGTGTGATTGGAGGAGCTGAATTTCACCCTCTCTGAGCACAGCTTGTGAGCATCAGGCCATAGTAGTCAAAATGTCAGAAGAGACTCTCTAAATTAGGAATCGTAATCTGGGAGCAGTGGTGCCCACCAGCTGGATAGATGGTGGCCTGCAGAGAGGAGGGGATGGCGTCATGTAAACTGCTGCTGCAGCTCTTCACACCAGATGCTGTCGCTGACTGTGGATTTCCACAGCACCAAACACAGTAGGCCAGTACCAAGCTGGCTTCTCAGGGCTTCTACAAAGCACCATGCTAAGAGCAGGTCTGTTTAGTAGTAGCTCAGTGCTTTGCAGGTCCCTAGTGTTTTACAGACAAAGGCAGTGTGACCAAATTTTGAGCTCCCCATGTGGAGATGGGAAGGGGCTACAGAAAGGCACTCCAGCACTTTGCCCCCCTCAGCATCCCTCCAACTCAGGCTGGGTATGGACACAATTCCAATGTGAATTGGCGATAGGTCTGTGGGAGCATACAGAGGTGAAAATAAGGGGAAAAGCAGAACTTAAGACTCTTTAGCACTCCCTCTCTCATCTGGGTCCATACTGGTTCATTTCTATTCCCTTATGCTTTGGGGCATGGGATGCTCCGAGGCAAGCACAGGGGAAATTTGACCCATGAGGAGCTCCTCTTGGTGTAACATACTTTCGCCTCAGAGAAAAGCGGATTTTTCTTTTGAACCAAGCAATGAACTTTTGGGTCCTAGCAACTCTGCAGCCTTTGGGATTACCCCCCTTAGAAGGATATGTTTCATTAGCATCTCAAAGGGATGCTGTTAGCTTGTCTAGAGGTGTCACTGCAGGAAAGCTCAGTCCTTTCAGGGCTTCCCACCCTGTTATCTGCTTTAGTCCATGCAGAGGAGTCACTGGGTTAAGTCAAGCAGTGTTTGCAGTATGAACATGGCAAGCAAATGACAAGGTGAGCCATAGAGGGGAGGACTTGGGCAGAATGATGGGAGGTGCCTGTTGCTGTCCTGCCTCCTTTAATTCATCTGACATTCATTGTTCCAGCCTTAGGAGGGCAAATTCCACAAGAGATCAGCAATTCAGCCGGCGGCAGGATCAAAGCAGCCTCATTACCAGGGTTTGAGTCTGATGTTTGGATTCTCTGGCACAGGGACAAAGTCAAGATTTTCCGTCAGCTGGGGCACTGAAAGCTGTATGTGTTTGTATGTGTGCATGTCTCTATTTAGCTTATCTCATGTCTAATACTGGCTAGGGTTCTTGACAGTTCCTTCTGCTTGGGGCTCTCATCTACCTGGTTGCCTATTTTAATGAAACTTGGAAGAACTGTTAAGCTTTGGGAATGCTTCATCTTTTTCATACTTGGTGGGAAGTGACCATTGGGTTCAAAAGTTATTTGGGATGAAAACGCTCAGGCTATATTTGCATAAACAAGCTAGAAATAGCCCTTTAAACCACTTTTCAGTGTCACAACTCCCAGCTTACCTCCCATTAGGAACTAAAAAGAACTTGTGATTTTTTTCTCCCCCCATTTAACAGTATACAAATACATGTAGTTGCAAATGTTCACAAAGTGCCATGAACATGTGCTCTGGGTAAAGGAAATTACTCTGATGTGAACATTGCTGCTCACTGGTCTTTTCCCTCTGAACACCGTCCATCACAGTGATCCTTCTTTCTCTTGGATAGTTTTCCTTCTGCCAGCACCACACGGAGTCAGTGTGGTGCAGCAATAGGATCCGAACAAACAGAAAGAAACCTAATCTGTGCCTATATACCCCAAAGAACATTTAAGACATCCTGAAAATGTCTTCTGCGGCATGGGGACATCCTATAGTAACCTTGAACATATGTTCACCTTGTGGGGTAGCAGTATGGGTGGCTCAGACCAACAGGCGATAGTATGGCCACAGCTGCCTACAGTAGCTGATGTGGGTTGGGGTTTCCACCTTCTCTATGCAGCAGTTTTCCACTGTTGAAATAATGTACTGCTGCTGACCCTTCTGTAAGCTGCCTTGGCGTCTTCAGTTGGGAAGCACCCCATGAAAATTGTGTATTATTGGGAAGATGAACAAAAAGCCTTAAGTTCAGAAGGTGACTTAAAGAGCTGCTGGCAGTTCAACTGTCATCTGCGGGCAGTGATACTCTGAAAACCTAATGTAATTAAATGGACACTGTGATGGCTCTGAAAGCTCCTGCTGAGCAAAGGTGAGAAGGGAATGACTTTGAGAGGCTGCAAAGGTTTCTCTTGTCTGTGGCAAGTCATGAGTTAAAGGTGAGCTGGGATTACACAAATAGTAAAGGTCCTAGAGGATAGGATACACCAGGTGGAGAAATGCTCAGTTTTTTCTTCTGAACCCAAAATTTACTAACGAGGTTGTCCTCGGAAAACAAATCACCTGAGTGAGCTCTTTCATAGGCTCAAGTTCAGCTCCTCTCTTGCCCCAGGACATGGGTTTGCTTTTAATGGAAGCCTTGAAACTAAAATGATAATAATAACAGTAATAACTGTTTGGCTGCTGTTTATAATCTAGCTGAGAGTTTATGGCTTGAGGTGTTTGCCCTTATTTCACAGCTAATTTCCATATGTTCCTGTATGTGGATGAATTTTGACTGTTATTTATGGGCTTCTTGGTGGTGGGGAATCAGCTGGGGTCACTATGAGCCAAAGGCTGCAGGGTGCTGTAGCAGAGGAGGCTCTGACTTACGTTCCTTCCTGGCAAACCCTCCTCCTCCACATCCAAAGAAAGACCTCCACAGCCACAGAGGTATCATGATCAGAACACCACAACAGAGGAACAGTGGCTGATGCATGCTGCCCTAGTGTAATCAAGACACTCAGAGAGCTCAGAGTTTGCCTTGTTGCCTGCTACTGCTTTTAAGGTGATGTTCTCTATGTTCTCACCTGCAATAAAGCCTCAGCACAGATTTACAGCCTGTCCATAGCTAATTTTAGAGATTTGCTAGAGGAGGCCATCTTTAGGGTGACTCCTCTCTAGCTAGTGCTGTAACAAAGAGAAAGGGTTTTTACAGATGTTTGATCCTTGAATAGGAAAGAGGAGTGAAAACATGTATGTGGGGGATATTCACATACCTCAGCTAGGAGGCCAGGCTCCCTTAGGGGCAGGGGAAGAATAATTACAAATAGATACCGTTCTGCAACAGCCGTGTAAGGGACCTCCAGTTTAATTAGTGCAAATAGCCCTTTAGCAAATGCATATAAGTGGCTCAAGGATACTGGACTTCATGCATCCAATGAGAGGCAGGATAGTGGTTCAGAGGAGTAGGGAAGCAAGGAAATCCCTAGAAGGTTTCCATTTTGCTGTCCCATGGCTCCTAGTCACATGGCTGATCTGCAAGGTCAGACTGCCACAAGCTCCCAAGCAGTATAGGAAAATGAATTTGCAGAATCAGAGCCCTGGATGTTAGAGGAAAGGAGGGAATGTTTACATCCAGGCATCAGATCTGAGTGGGCTCTAATCATAGAATCATAGAATGGTTTGGGTTGGAAAGGACCTTAAGATCATCTAATTCCAACCCTCTGATATGGGGCGTGGATGATCCCACTAGACCAGGTTGCTTGAGGCCCTGTCCAACCTGGCCTAGAGCACTGTTCTGCAGGCTCATTATTTGTTTTGGCCAAGTCAGATTGTGCTACCTGGTGGAGGAAGTCACCAGCTCAGAGAGATGCCTCTGGACCTGGGAGCAGAGCTACGTGCCTCAGCCAGCCCCTCTTGCACCATATAGCACCATGGCAAATTCTGAAATTATTGACTGGATCCATGTACAGCCAGGTCACTGATCTCTTGGCATAACCCACTTGTAGGACTCTTAAGTCCTATAAGCACTTAAGCATCTGTAGGACTTTAAAAAGTTATTTAGCCCTCCAGAAAAGTCCCTAACTGCTCAGCCTCTCTGTGCCTCAGCTGACTTGGTCTCTTCAAAGAGTAGACTCGGTGCCTGTGTTACAAAGACTGCAGGATGAACAGCAGCACTGGTATGTATGCCATGGACACAACCCGTCTGCGTTGATTACTTGTCTCACCCTTCTCAAGGTTGGTTTTTGTTGGGTTTTTTTTTTTTGTATTGTTGGGGTTTCTTTTCCTGCTTTGAATGCACAGACAAGATTATTTTCCACAATTTGAAAACCAGAGCTGACTGGACTAGAAGTGGAGCGATCTGGGTATATGGGCCTGTGAAACTGGGTGTGACAAAGACATGGTCAGCAACAGTAGAGGGGGTGCAGGTAGGGCAGCTCCTCCAAAAGATGGATAGGTATTTCCTGTTCCTCCACAGTGCCTGTCTCACACTAGCAAAATGGTAACCGTGCCTGAAGAAACACCAGGAATCCCTGGAGTTCCCTGCAGCCTTTTAGAAAGACAGTCTAACCAGGAAGGGAGAAGACACGAGTTATTTTCCCTTACAAAGATGATACAGAACAGTTGGGTCTCACATAGTCTATACCCAGCTCTGAAGCTCTGTTTGTGCTGATGACTCAGTTTGCTGCAGTGATACTCACTGGGAAAACAAAACAAAACAAATAAAACAAGCCTTTTAGAATATAACTTCTAAGAAGAGGTGGGCTCACCTGAAAATTAGCTGTTGGTTAATAAAATAGGTCTGCCGAATCATGTCTTTGTGCAGGCTGGACTGATCTGCTGTGCCCTAGGAAGGGGTTTTTGGTTCTGAATGCAGAAGGCTTTGGCATCCCTGTGTTGCTACAGAATCTTTAAAAACAAGTTTCATTGAGAGCAGTTGTTACTGTGAAAAACTCTTGCTTGCAGTATGTTCCATACAGTCAAGGTCTAGGAGAAAGCTTTACAGCAGACAGTAAATCCCACCTACACTTCTTTTTTTTCCCTTTTTACAGACAGATGTCAGTGCTTTTGAGTGTATGCTACTTTTCAAAGTGGCTTTGTAAGCTGATAACACATTCTTCCGAGGCTACACAATACTTAGCACTGCTCTAACAATTTTTATCTTCAAAGTGCTCTCCCCTGTGCAAAAGGAAAGTCAGTCTCTTCCCTGAAGAATTTCAACTCTAAAAAAGACAAAAAGAGGTTAGTGGAGAATGGAGCTACATGAAGGAAGTTCTCAGGCAGTAGTTCACTTGCTATAAACAAGCCATTTTCAGTTAACCCGAAACTTGGCAAAATCATGCCACATTTTCAAGGTTTTTCACCCCCAAAGAATGAAAGAAAAATGTTTGTTTTTAAATATTGCAGTCTTGCACCTTGCTGTTTGCAAAACCAAAACTTTACATCTCAAACCAGTGTTTTGCTTGGAAATGTAACTGATGATTTGTTCTTCTAAAAAAAATATAAAAAGAAAAAAAACCCAGAATGAAACATATATTTCATCTTGGGTAAAATGAAATAATCTTTATGTTTCCTCGTTCAGCCACTGAATCAAGAAAAATAAAATCAATGCTGGGAACAGCCTTCATAAGAGAAACACATTTTAACCCCTCCCGTAAAATGGAGAAACTAAATGGTAGTGAATATTGCTGCACTGATTTTTATGGTTGACCTTCTGGCTACCCTTGCCCTTCCCAGACCTATGTCATGCATCAAAGCCAGCTATGCTATATTCATGATTTCCTAAGCATGGTGCTGTGATGCAGCTGCACTGTTTCTTTTCATACAAACCAGGACCCTCACATGAATGGGTCTGCAGAGCACTTGTGTTTCTGAGCTTCTTTCACTTAGAGATCAGCAGACAGCAGAAGGAATGCAGAAGCTCCTGGAGGTGTTAAAAAAGATGGTGGGATGGGTGCTGTGGATCACTTTTGTGGTATGATTCTGCTGTGCATGGGTTACCCCATGGAGGCTGTGATGGGCAGTACTGAGATGTGAAACATCAGCCTACATCACAGGAGAGCTCTCAGGTTTGGTCTGGGCAGCCACTGGGTTGAGTTTTAAGGAGCTGGTTGCCATAAATACAAGCTGGTTTCTTGAAATTCATCTTAAATATCAGTGGAGACACAGTAAACAGCTGTTTTGGTTGGAGGGAGAGTTTGGACCCTGGATAGGATCCCAGCATATTGAGTTATAGTTGATAACTACATAAGCTGCTTTCTGTAAATGAATTTGGCAGGGGAACACCTCCTTTGTGAGGAGGTTGAAGCGTGTTCCTTGCTGGAGGAGTGTGAAGAAGGTGAAGGGTGCTCTCAGCTGCATTGATTTAGGAGCATGCAGTCTGTGGATGTCAAGCTCCTTTAGCTCCTCATTTGTAGCTGAAGCTGCTTGAAGATCCATGAGATCCTCTCCTTGTCTCCTAAAGCTAAGAGCCTAAACATGGTCCTGTTCAGGAAGAATGGGAGCTTTTTGGTTCCTCTAATTTCACAAAGGACTCACTCAGAGCATGAAATCCAACCTCCATCAGTGTTTTCATGACCTGCTGCAGACAGGGGGATTGTACAAGAGTGTGTGAGAACGTGGTGAGACTAAGTGGGACCTTCCCTTGCCTTACAGCATCCTTGTTCTGCACACTGCAATAACGACTCACACTGCAAATTTACAAAGAGAAGCAATAAAAGATCATCATGAGTACTCTGAGAAGCCCTAGTATAAGGCCTCAGCCTTAAAATAATTAGTATTTATTTGCTCCAATAACTTGGGCTGAATGTGTTAGTTCCACAAGCTACATCTGCCTAGAGGCTTTGTGCTCAAAATAGCTTCCTTTTCCGCTCTTTTTCAACTCCCGCTTCCTTCGCTCCTCCAAATCACTGCAGAGGAGCATTCTGCAGGGAGCTATGGGGAACATCCCATTATAGACTGTGTGGGAGCTCATAAGATATTCAGAAAAGTGAGCCAGGTTAAGTTAGGTTTGAGTATTAGAAGAGAAACTACTGAAAAACAAGCCCTACTTCAGTGGTGTCTCACAGTAAACAACCAAGATCAGTCCTGACAAAACCACTTTCTTTAAAACCTTGTTTGAGAAGAGTAAATGCCCTGTTTCCTGCAGAAGCTACAAAGCTGGCTGGAAGCTTTGGAAAATAGCTTTTTAAAAGTCTCTGTTGCTTACCATTGCTGCACTAACAGGAGGATGATACTCTCTGCTCTTAACTCTTCAGAATATGATCCCTGCAGAGTGAGGATGTCTATTTGCATTTTCCCATTAGTGACTAGCACAGTGGGTGCAAGAGAAGGTTCAGTTACTATTGGACTGAGGTAGATGAGAGAGCCACAAAGAAGAGAAAAGTTCTGTAACTGACCACCGTTTCTCAGAAAACCTCAGGCAAGTTTCTCATGCTTCTGCTCAGACTGAAGGGAAAAGCTTTTACAGAAAAATTTGGGGGAGGTTGGAAGAAAATTAGTTCAATGTGTTCTGTTAGTTGGTCTCCTTATGCAGCCGTTACCCTCTGCATTGGTTACCTTAAAGTTTTTCTGACATGTGCAATTGCTGGCCTCCAGAGAGACTGAAATAACACATTGCAAAATGTGATGCTAGGGATGCCCCTGGGCTCTAACTCCCTCCTCCCATAGCTGCGCACTCCTCAACTCCCCCATATACATTGATATGCCTGAGTGTCCCATAGCAAGGATTTGGGGATTTTTTTCTCCCTGGTCTTTGCTATTTGCAAAGCCAAAAGCAATGAAATAAAATAAATAAAAGCTCAAAGCTTCCAGTAGAATGATATAAATCATTGTGCTATTAGTAGTAAAATAGTCATGTCCTGAAAAGTGTGCTTAATACCATTCCTGTGCTCTTTTGCTGAACAGCCCCACTCCTCAAAAGGAAGCAAGTCTCTTCCCACAGTCTTTGTGAGACGCATGCACCCAAAAGGGAGAGGAAATCCTCCCAGGCAGTTAAGGAGAAGCAACACTTGGGACCATGATTTTAAAGAATGAATATTGTGATAGCAATATTTCCCATGCAAACTTAGACGTGAAGTTGAAGGGGATGAAGCTGCACCAGCATCCAAATCCCAGACAACAAAATAAAGTGGGATGCAAGAATGAGGTTAACTGCTTGGGGTAGACCAGTTTGCTCCTTGCTTTAAAACCACTTTATTCCACAGAAACATGAGTAAAGAACATAATGGTATAGGGAAAAGAAACAATTGGCATATTTCCATTAGTGCTAACGCCTGAAGGGTGACCTGCTGGATTTCAGAGTCATGTGAGACCGCACGTGGCTGTGTCTCCTATGCCATACACATGTAGATCCATTGCACACACATCAAACTCCTGGGTCTGGCCTTCCAAGTTTGTAGGTCTGTCTTCATACTCCATTTTACCTCTTTTTAAACTGAGTTGTTGGGGCATGGTGGAGCAGACTTCACCTGCTCAACCCCCATCTTGTTTAGAGAGACTGCTTTGCCTTTGGATCACACTTGCAAGTCTGGCAATTTAACGCATGTCAGAATAGGAGTTGCTTTCTCAGAAATCTGGACTCTAATGACCTGCTGTAGTGAAAATGAGAAGACTTCAAAGTTTTGGGTTGGGATTCAGTTTACAGATTAAGGCACACAAATTCAGACGTCCAGCTGTCCAAATTCCCTTTATAGTCAATGGAGGTCAAGGATGTCATACAGTTATCTAAACATAGGTATCTACTGCCATTTTAAATGCCCTCTGATATCCAAGATATCTCCCCGGGGCTGGCAAACATTACCCAAAATCTATAGGAAACCTGCATCCTTCTGGTACAGCTGTTGGGAACCAACCAGGACACCCCAGAACCTCCAAGGGTACCAGGTGCCTTTTATGCAAAATCATTTATCCCCTGATCAATGTTATGTAGAATCAAGAAAAACAGACTTCTACAGATGATCAGTATTGACTAGACTTCCATTTGTTACAGAAGATACTCAGCATCTAGCTCATTACACAACTAAATCTAAGAGTCAATCTGACACTTGATCCCATAACTAAAAGCCAATTCCTTCCTTTTGCTGTCTAAACATTCATTACCCAAGTGGAGCAGCCCTGGATTCCAGACTGGTGGCCTCTGTCTCAAACCCCAGCACATTGCAGCAGAGTGGCTGGGAAGACCAGCAGAGACCAGTTAGGTCTGGTTCCTCTGGGAGATCTTGGCTGGTTTGTGGAGAGACAGTGACAAAGACATGACTCAGATGGCTCCAAAGAGACCAACAGCACTCTGGAGAAGCCTGATGGCCAACACCCAGAGTGGTTCTGGCTCACAGAGCACTGGAGCAGCTTATGCCCAGCTTTCTATGCATATCCTTGTCCTGGCTTCTCTGTTGTGGTCTGTTTCCATCATGTTCATATTATCCAGATTTCAGGTGGTGGTCATGGTGCTTTCTTTCCCCTGGAGGCAAGATTTTTGCTTAATTTTAAGGCTTATATAAATTAAACAGCTAAGAAAGTGTATATGAATATGACCTCATTTTTCCCTCCTACCTCCCCCCACACACTTCCCCAGTTGACATGTTTGTGCAAATGTTGGAGATGAATAACGTAAATAGACTTCTTTAACAGTGATAGCTTATTAAAATAGCATGGGTGTGTGAATTTCTATTGCTAACCAGGAACCCTGCTGCTTACCAGTTGCAATGCCATACATGCATTATTCAGCAGCTGAAAAAGCCCATTGTTCCTGTGTTCTGGAATTAATCAGTAGAGTATGAAAATTACCTGTCACCAAAATATCATGTTTACTCAGTCCATCAAAACAGCCTGCTCTGATGGCAGTTGAATTTCCTCCGTAGAACGTTACGTGTTAAAATACATGTTTATAAATATGATAGAGACCTAGTGGTGTTCAGGAAGCTGTAAGGAAGCAATCTTTTTCATCCATCTTGTGTGCTGGATGTTAAAGCCTGTTGTGGAGGAAAGAAGGATAAAATACATGGAGCAAGAAGCACCTGTGAGTTATAATTCAATCAATCTGAAATGCATAGTACTATTGTGACAGATCTAAATCCAACTTTCAGGCTTAAGCATTTTACAGCATGTGAGGTCTTTGACTTCGTTATTTTGCTTCCATGCTGTCTCAGAGCCCTGATACTTCCTTTACTGAAAGCTGTGGCCTTTCTTCCGTTTCTCTTCTCCTGGCCCTTGACCTCTTCACTACATTTGCTCCTCTTGTTGCCAAAATAAAAGTATTTGGACATCTGGCCTTGAAGATTTTCACCACTCTGCTGTTTCAGATTAAGGAGATCCAAGGTTCAACTATGCTGTGGCACATCTCAAAGACTATGTGGACAGCATGTCTGAACTGAGACCTGAGGGAAAAATGACAAAACCAACCAATCAAAAGCATCTGTAAAGGAGAGGAGTGGCTTACACAGCTTTATTTTGGTGTCCAGGATACTTGAAATAGGTAGGAATGCTATTTACACACAGTATCCCCTATTCTTTTTTTTTTTTTTTGCTTATATACAACATCTTCCTCAACACATACATATTAAAAAAATCTATGAAATTGGATCCCAGAACTTCAGATATACGTGCAGTTGCACAATCTCATATAGAAACAAGAGGTTTTCTGAGCAGGGATGAGGGAGGTGGACGGAGTTGTCCCTGTTCTATCTCCAGGTCCTTGTAGAGCGCCTGCGGGGCAGAGGCAGATGTGCAGCAGCATGGTGCTGCCTGCCTCTTTGTCTGCACAGGCACTAATTTTAGTCTCTCTCTTTAATTTGCCCAGATGCTGCTTTTAATTAAGCTCCTAAAGTTCCATGGTCTTTGAGACCTCTTTCACTCTGTCAATTTTTGTTGAAGCTGGCAAGCAGCATGATCACAGGCTTGCTTCCTCTTAATTTCAGGCTGAGGTTTGTGAGTAGATATGACTGTTTCCAAGCAGGGTTAATACATTCACCTGGGGTGTGAAATATCAGCAATGTCACATGTTTCCCATATGACCCTGACGCTGAGAGTGACTTGCCGGTTGCTTGCTTAAAGTGATGGCAATATTTTTCCGCCCTTGTTGACTTCAGAAGGTGTCTGATCGGGCTCCTAATCATTCTTTGCCTGTAATCTCAATCAGTAAATGAGTATGGACATTGTTATGTTTAAAATACAAGCTCCTCATGATCACCATTTGTACACATTCCAGCTCATGTGGGGGCTGGTGTCTTCTTCTGGATCACCTATACCAATAATAAAAACCAAGCCTTGCCACCCACCTCTGAGGGATATTCTCCCATAGGCATGCTCCTATCAGGGACTTTCATAGTGTCACTATCCACATCTTGCAGTAGCATATGAAATGTGACCATGGCAAGGAGTGTAATGCAAGTTACTAGCTGGCCTTGCTAAGAGAGGAATATGTCCTCTTACAGAAAGGCAGCTCTCTCCATGTCTGTTTGATCTTAACTAGATCAAATCTGCTTGCTTTGAAAGGATGTCTTAAGGATCTTTTGCCTAAATTTTCCAAGGAGAAAAATGGGTAATTTTAATGGAGAGAACCAAAGAAAGATAATGGCATTAAAAAGTACTGGGGGGGGCGGGTGGAGGGAAGAAGATAATGATGCTGCTATCAAATATTCCAATTAGCACTTTCAGAAGAGAAGCTGTTCTCCTCAGAAGTGTTTGTTTGATTCTTTGACTGGCTGAGACCCATTTTGTTGGTCTGAATGCTGGTATCTCTGCTCTTACTGTATAGAGAATGTCCCTGGCCTGGCCATTTGAATTCCCTAAGCTAGAAACAGCCTCATTCATTGCAAGTATGTCAGCTTTGCTCCAGGCTCTGTAATAATAACTCTTTCACGTCAGCTGATGAGATCTAGATATCAATCTTGCTGAGGTCACCAAAGGAAAAAAATGAGTGGTCACTTCCCCATTGACAATTCAACACAAACCATATATCTATGGCTAGGGGGCCTCACACTTCCTCCTTGTTTCATCCGAATTGCACAAAAAAGAGCAACTGAGATTTCACTGAGTTTAAAAAAAAGAAACAAACCCAACTTGATGACACCATTCATTTTTGGTACCTACAATGTCACAGGGACAAGTGGCAAAAGGCTTCTTGTTTTATTAATGCCAACCATATCTATTCAAAAGAAGCAGTGAAGCTGACGTAAGCTCTCCTTGAATACGAAGCACAAAAACCCTGTACCCAGAGACATTATACAAAGCTAGTAACAGCCTTTTCTCTGGTGACTGCTACTACTGTGTAGAGAAAAAGGAGCAAATGAATTCAAGTCTGTTTATCCCCATCTGGTTAGATGATGTGTTATTGGCAGGCCTGGCTGAATTTGCTTTGTGTGGCACCTTATACAAGACACCTAAGGCATATGTCTTCCAGATAAAAGCCAAGTCCCCTGATTAAAGGGTCAAAACAAAGTGCTGACAGTAGGAAGATGAAGCAAGCTGTTACTGAGCTCTGCAGAGGGATGGGAGTGGAGATTTTAGAGCAAGACAGTGAAAATCTGAGAAAAGACGCATTGCATCCAGGCAGAGATACCAGCACTGAACGGGCTGCACGAGGTGTAAAATAATGTACCTGCTGTTCACCTCTAAAACACAAACTGGAGAGAAATCCCCCCCCAGGACCAAACATGGACAGTTTGGGAGTGGAAGATGGAGACATGGAAGGGGCACCTCCTGCAATGTGCCTATGTAGCAGCTCCCATGTTGGTGGCCTTTGCCTCCTCATTTCCACCTCCTGTCCCCACTGCTGCCTCCCTCGTCCTCCTCACCCACCACTTTGGGCTAGCTGTGGGGACTATGAGCTCATGCTCATGAGTATGCAGTATTTGGGCTGGCTCAAGAAAAGGCACTGACCTTTATTAGATAGATTCAGGTCACAAAGCTGGACCAGCACTGAGGAGTAAGAAGAGTCAGCCACCACCATTTGTCCCTCTCTTGTCTATATTGCCCATTCCTGCAGGTTTTTGCAGTTTCCCATCCCTTGTGGGGACAGAAAGGCAGCTTTTGGTACCTCCCAGAAGTGGAGAGCTGAACCTTCCTTGCAGGAGCAGTTTCCATCTCCATGGGTAGCCCCAAGCCACCTGCAAGCCCCAGCAAGCACAGCTCTACTCCTACGGACAGGCTCTTGGACTGCTGTACAGGATCCCTGAAGCAAAGATTAATGAGTGTTTGCACAGCACTTTGAAGGTGTGAAGAGCCATATAGATGCTGCTAAGTATCATTGTTAATTACGATTAGGTGTAATATTATAATATATCAATATTGCACAGTAAATAGTGTGAAGAGCATGAGAGAGAATTTCTCAGCAGCCATGGGCATTTTATCTTTGTAGCTGGAGAGGCATACAGCCATTGGACACACACCTGGTCTAGGAATTTGGAAAGTGCAAGCAGTGGGGGATAGAAGCCAAAAAGCTATTTTGGTGGTAGACTGCATTATATGGACTTTTTGTAGGGAACATGGAGAAGGCAGAACAAAGTGGCATTTTAAAACAGAACAAATCAAAATGTTGGCAAAACTCACTATTGAATGAACATAACTTCTCCAACCCATTTTAAGGAAACCACCAGCTCTGCAGCCTTCCCACCTCACCAACAGCAATATTTTTGCCAAGATGCGTTTTTTTTTTTTTCAAAGGCAGGTTTAATACTGCGGAACACTGAAAAAAGTGACTGCAGCCCAGGGACAGTTCCTAGTGTGGTCCAAACAGCCATGTGCAGCTTTTCCCTCTCTGTTATGGGAGCTTTGGTGGCTGGGGGGGGACTTCCATCTGCACTCCTGGGTGTCTGTTCCAGGTGTTTGTATCTCCATCTGGGTGAGCAGTGATACACTCATAACACCCGTTCTCAGCTCCCTGGATTCAAGTTTGTCTGTGAACATCAGTATTTGTGTCTCCACCTACCAATCACTCAGAAAGACCAAGGTAGATGGAGACTGCCCACTATGTCCACCTTCCCACTGCTTTGGCCCGTGTTTGTGTGCAGGCTGAGCAACAGGACTGTAAATCTGAAGGTTAAGCTGTAGAGCCAACACACCTGACAGGCATGCAGTTTTAGGTGAAATCCTGTTAAAATCAAACACCTGAGTATCCTAGAGCCTGGGGCCCTAATTTCTCAGTTGTTCAGTTTCCTCACCTGTAAGGCTGAGGACAATAATTTCCTTTATGAAACAGGCTGAGATGTATGGCCAAAGGGCCCAAAGCCAAGGAAAGTTAACTTTTATTAAGTGGATTCTGAAGACCAGAAGGACCATTGTGATCGATAGGTCTTGTCCATATAACCTTCTTCTGCACATTCGTTGTATCAATCCTTTAGCTTCTATTTTAGTACTGAAGTATTACACTGTGCCTTCACCCATCCCTGGGACTTCAGTCTGCCTCCCCCGGTGCCAGCCCAGAGAACAGATCTGGTACTTGGTGCTTTTGATGCAAGGGTGAGGGTGAATTTGTTAACGTTTGTAAAGGACTGTAATTTGGTGGCTGAAGGGTAAGTATATTAATCAGTGGCATGTGAATGCTATAGAAGCCCAAATTTGCCAGAGAGAAAAGTAGAAGTGGATAGGGCAAGAACTCTAAATAAACCTAAGTAATATACAGAGAGAGAAACTTATAGGTAGTGAGCTGCTATGCTTCCTCTCTTCTTTCTGTCATTCATGCCTTATTAATAATGCTTGTGATGTTAATTTTCATCTCACACAATGACAAATAAAAAGGGCTGATTTATATTGTTCTTGAAATACAAAGATTCATACACAACCTTGGAGAGAAAATCTGATCACTCGTTCCCCCTGATAAACATAAATATTCAATAATTAATATCGAATTTTTCGAAGATTGATCTGTTTTCTTGATCTCTACAGCAGCCTGTTGACCCTGTCATATGTTATAGGCAGCACAATATTGAAAACTCAGCCCCATCTATACCTGCATATATCAAGTGAATCTATTCAATCCCAGTTAGAAGGTTATATATTAACTATCTCTGAGCTGCCACCTCTGTGTTACTGCCTTGCTGAAGAAGCAGTACCCTGACTATGCTTTTCATGCAATGCTTTGGAAATTGTTTGTCCTGCATTTGCTCAAGGGAGTCCTTGAGCATCCACGTTCCAGCTAGCAGAAAGAGCTCTGCTTCGTGATAGGGCCAGTGTGAGACAGCAGGAGAACCTGGGTTTCTCAGGTTGTGCCCACTCTTTCCCTCAAGGTCCTGGATGCCTTTGAGGTTCAGTGCAACCCTTTGTCCTAAATTTTCCTCTATACCATGTAAGGGACACCTATGCTTTCTCCACCCCTCTACAGAGCACCCAAGAACCTTCCTGAAGGAGGGAAATGCCCTAGAGGCGAAAGAGAAGAAACAACTGGTCCTGTCCTGGAGGGAATTCAGACCTGACTCCTTCATTTGTGCTGGCAGGTAGGGATCAGACTTCCCAGAAGTGCAGGAAGGAGAGCAGGGAGTTGGCATTTTGGGCTGGTAACAACGGCTCCCTCCAGCTATGAGGACAGTGATGAGCAAAATCCCACTCACAAATTCTCCCAGCTCAGAGCAGCTCATTGCTTCTGTAATTGCCATTTTTTAGACCAGCCACTCTTGACAGAAGGACAGCAGCACCTCTTGAAGCCGAATCCCCAGTGCCTCAGTCAGAGGACCATCTCTTAACTCACTGTGAGCCACCAGCACAGAAACCTCTTATGACCTGCAGTGTCAGCTCTGAGAATAGCCTTCAGCATTCTCACTTTTCCATAGCATCACTGCTAATACAGCCACAAAGCAGGAACACAGAGAAATCAAAGGAAAGAATAGCTTCCAAACCATGTTATTTTGGAGATGAACATAAAAAAAAAAACCCAACCAAACCAACCCAAAAAACACTCTCAGCACAACAAAATTTCTCTCTGGACTCCCTAGTGGTTTCATCAAAATTTCTTCCTCCTTGCTTGACCTCTCATAACACCACTGAACTATAAATAAACTTGTGATAGTTATGACACAAGCCAGGCTGCCAAAGCAGGCATGGAAAGTGGATGGAGATGCTATGAATGATCTCTACTATTAGAAGTGTTATTTTACTGTATTTCTTACCAGCAAACAAGACAAGACAAGGAAGAGAGCAAGCCATCTGAAAAATGCCCTCTTATTTTGCGCTTTCAAAATCGTTCTCTTTTAAAAGACTGCTTTAAAATGTATAGGTGGTTTTCTCTCTGTAAATAAATGGCTCTTTTGTGCAATAAATATGTAAATTAGACTACCAAGCACTTCAGATACAAGGTATTTCCTTTCAGGTGTCATAAATATCACAGTGTAACCCCTGCTTCTGTTAGCAAAGTTTCTGTCTCACAGTCAAGACATAGAATAATTCACACAAAAAATACCTTATTCCCTGAAAATGTTTGTTGTAGGTTACCGATCAATCCCTTAAGAGTCTGTAGGCAGACCCTTTCTTGTTATAAATTGGTGACACTCCACTGAAGTCAATGGAGATTATATAAATTGAGGGTCTGACTCCATGTGTGTGTCTCCCACTCCCTTACACATGGTGTGTTTTAATCAGCTGAAGTAGAGAACTTGCTGTATAACCTATTTGAGGAAGGAGAAAAAATAACATTGGAGAAGTGATCTTTATCTAGGGCATGGATTTTCTGTTTGAAGCTCGGGCTTGCAGTGATGACTGGGAAACAGCTTGTTGGCAAATGTTTGCAGGTCTGTATGTGACTGAGAAGAGCATTATTCTTTTAAATATTCTAAACGATTTTTCAGGGTTCCTTGTTTATAAAGTGTACTTTTGCTGGTGCCATCTCTGACCACAAGAACATGACTTGTTTGAGGTTGCACTCTTCAGTTCTCTTTGCTGACCCACTACTGCATCAAAAAAGAAGCGATTGAATTTACTTCCAATAAAATTGTGTTAAGTTTGCTATAGACGTCTTCTATTTCCAATTGGATATGGCAGCTCACTTCTATGAAAATGAACCAAGTACAGTGTTTCCAGAAAACCTCTGGAGGTCTTATCCGTGATCTCTCCAGAACTTTTAGCAAAGTCCTATTGAATTAGATACCTACTTTGTTGTGAAACATACCTTTAAACCAGTATTGATAAATAATTCTGTGTTGACAACACTTAAAAACTTGCTCTTGCAATGTAGCTAGACTCATAGGCCTGTCTGGAATACCACTGAGATGATCTTTTTCTCACAGAGTAAGGAGATGATGTACAGCAGGGTGCATGATATATATCTATTTCTATAAGTATCTATGGGAAAGGGGGACAGTTTGAATGCATTCTTGCTATTCTATCTAAGGGTAAGATACATGATCCCAATACTTCCATGAGTATTTTATATTCATTGTGCAACAAGTTTTTCAGAAAACAATTGTCAGGTATTTAGTTTTTAAACTGTTCTGCACATCCATTCCTTCCACTGGGTGATTTGCTCCTATCTGATTAAAAGAATGCTTTAAATGGGAAAATGATACAATGCTGAATTGTGCAATACTGAATAATGAATATTATTATTATTTTATCCTGGCACAAATTTGGAAACATTCTGGGCATTGTGTTTGTTTTTTTGAATGCACAAAGTCGTAGCTCTACTTACTTACAAAGAACAAGCAAAGCAATTCCACAAAATACCAGGAATCAAATTCAAGCTGTTTTGTTTACACTTATTTACCAAATCTGTTTCCATTCTCTGACTAGCTCTCATTGTAACTAGAGTTTATCAACATTTTCAAATGCCAGCATTTCAGTGAAACAGATTTGTTTGGGGGGAGGGAGAGGAAATGTTCATTTCATTCCAAAAAAGAAGACTACTTACGTGTCAAATTGTTCCATTTGATTAAAAAAACCCACCCTATTTTCATTTATCATTCCACACATCTTGTGAGTTTCTAGACTGAATTAGATAGTTTTCAAGATATTTCTAGAAAGCCCTTAATGCTGCTGAATAGCAATTACAAATTTATCTTGTTTCTATTCAGTGAGACTGATGTTTCTGACAATCTTTGTGTAGGATGAGTATTTAACTTCACATCTCTGATGCTTCAATGTTTAATTATTATTTATTATGAAATTGTACATAGATGCCCTGAGGACTTTACAGAAACAATACAGAAGGGATCAGTGCTAAGTGGGAGAAAATCAATATGTTCTTGTCATTGCTTAGAAGGTGATACATGTCATGTTATTGGCTTCACCTCTTATCCTGACCTGTTTTCCTACCTGATTGCAATCACTGATGTACATGGTGTGAGTAATCTGTGGTGTAGACTTGTCTATGATTTCTCATTCTTACTTGATCTAGTAAACCCAAAAGCTTGTGCACTGGCTTTGGTGAAGTGGTGCCTGATTTATGACTGTGGTAAAAGCAGAACTGATCCCGACATTTACAGTTGGAGCTGCTGATATATAGCGTTACTGACTATTTAATATCAAATATTTTTGTGTCTGAAATAAGTTTCCTGGTAGTTTTGACTTAACAAGTACGGTCTGTACAGCCCACGTACTTTTAAAATAATTATTTTCCTCCCACAGCTATTAGTAAAAACTGTGACATCTTCCCCTTGTTCACAGTGATATGTCATCTCTGCTTCAGCACCAGATGGCCCAGGAAAATGAGCAGGAGAAATAAGCGTGTCTATTTTCCCCTTCCATAGCATGGCGAGAAAATAAATGTGAAATAAAGAATGTGTTACCTGCGCTAGGATAAAGCCTTGCGATGTGATGGCTCTCTCTGCCAATTTCCTCCTCTGCACATTTCTCCCTGCCCCTTTCACCAATGCAGTCGCTGCTGATAGCTGGAACTTACCTATAGATTGGTCTTTCCCCCAGGCCCTCCTGCTTGAGCTTCAGGTGCAGGAAACACTTCAGCAGTCCATCACTGTCTGTTGCATATCATGTGTCCCACCTGGCCATGATTAAGGCTCTCTGTTGGGATCAGGAGAACTAACTTTGGTTCCTGACTCCCCTGTAGGGATCCTAAATGACCTTAAACATCATTCATACTTCATGTTCCCCAGTTGTTAAGAGGAGACAGTCAACATTGCTTTTTCTCCTGCATATTTAGAGACAGGCTTTGTCTATGACTCCCAGGTCAGGCAATCAGATTAGAGATTTGCTCCCACATCTAGGAAGGTGGTTTTTACATTCACACCTATGAATCAAAACTCAGAAATGTGAGCTGAATACAACAGAAGAAACAATATATATCTAAGTAGATAAGCAACTGACACAAGAGTTTTGAAGATCATTACTAGGGATTGTTGCCCCACCATCAGACTCAGATGCCCTGTCATTTATGCCTTAACTTTGCCTGAAAACTGAAGATGGCAGCAAGTCCCAGCAAATATGCTCTGGTTACTGTATTAATAAAATAAGACCTTATATTGACCCTCAGTGCCTTGCCCTAAAGGTTAAAGAAGATGTCTGTTCCCAGGGGTACAATACAAGTGTTCTCCAGGCTGGCATCCCAGCTATCTAGGAGGGTATGGAGCTATGGTGTCCTCTGTTGTGGTGTTCCCAGGCCCATATTTACCTTTATTCAGTCTCAGTGTTCAGAGATGAAGGAGAAAGGAAAGAGGAGTTGAATACAGCCTTCTCAGTTCCCCTGCAGCTTGGATTCCTCATACATTGAAGCTGTTTTGCACACAGCTGCCGTACAAAAAGTTCTTCATTAAGGCTAGATTAAATGGAAAGGGAAGGCAACTTGGACATTAGCTCTGGTTAGCATCTAGAGCTCCATCTTCTCTTTTGGCTTGAGCTAAAGGTGCTAAACCAGCTTGAAATCCAAACTGTCCTACGATTTCTGCCTTAACCTGCAACATCAGGTTACCAACCTGTGCAAGGGACAGCCACATTTTCAACTGTAGGCATGTCCTTTATGCCCTGGTGGAGCATTTGATCTCCCAGTCTAATCTGCTTGCATGGGAGGTAACAGCTTTCATGGGGACATACACATGAAATTCAGCTGTATATTGTCTGGCCCCTTGTTTTATTTTGCCGCCTGCTCATCAAAATGTTTGCTAATCCTCCAATTCCCTTCAACTTCTACACCAGTGATAACATGTCCTGGAATTTCCTGATACATGTTTCTTGGTTTTGAAAGCCCTGTCATTTATCAGGTAATAGAAACAGTATGACTGAGATGAACCACAACCCAATAAGGATATATAATATTCTGAGTGAGCATCTTGTGAAGGAAGAGGTCCTGAACTTTCTTCAATAATAGCTTGACAAAAACAAAAACTATCTTTGCAAAAACATAGATTGGATCATAAACATTTTCTGGCCCAAATTACAGCTGTTTATCTGTTCTTATAGCCATATATCACAGATGGTTGGGGCAGCCCCACATAGTTCTTATTCTTGGTAAAATGCCATGCTTCCATTTTCTTTTCATTACTGACCTACAATAAATTGTACTGATGTCCCAAAAGCAAGTGTCTCTTCAGTCCATTATCATTCCCTAGAGCCATCCTTTCAAATGTAGTTAAGCTTGGATCTCTCTTGCCTCTAAGAGAGGCTCTTTTTCAGACCATTTTCAATTTGGATTGACTGAAACTCTAAAAGGTTAAGTGACTTGGCCAGGGTCATACCTTGAGTCTGCAGCTGAGCAAGAGAGAGAGCCTACACATGACGACAACTACCCAAGCCCCCAACCCTAAGCCCTCAAGCAGTATAGAAGGATTTTATAGGCAAAACTTCAGCTCAAAAAATTGCAGACTTTTAAATAGCAGAGTTTATAATGGAAATACTAAGAGAAACCTGACTGTAGCAGTGGAATAGTAGTAATGCATTACTTATTCTGTTAACGGCAGTGTTTGTAATAGAAAAAAGTTCATTACATGGTGAGAAGCAAAGTTTGCATTAAATAGAAACATCATTTGGTGTTTTATTGATTAAAAGGAGATTAGATTTCCACTATGTTCTTTAGCAAATAGGATGCCTTGGAGGAAATGTATATATTTATATTATAAAGAGGAGTGTTTTATTACAGCATAATGGAAAGAAAATGTATCATATAATGATAGTTTATACCACACAAGGGATCTGTTAACTAGAAGTTTAACTCTTAACCTAGCAATGAAGTCCAGAATTCTGTGCTAATGTTTAAAGGCAAACTTTACATTTTCCTTTTGGATAGCCTATTGTTACATGCTGCATGTGACAGCAAGGTTGGACCCTCTCTTCCTCATTAGAAGACCAAATCAAACACATCCCTGTGGACTACATGGAAAAGGGAGTGGTGTGGGAAAATTAGTACATTGAAATATCATCATCATAAACATAATCATCTCCAATCAGACAATATATGGCACACTCTTGTTTCGCTTCTCCCTTAATGGCATAAATATCGCTTCTCCTTAATGGCATAAATATCAGCAACGCTGATTATCCACCAACTATTTCATTTCTCTCTTTCAGACACATGTGGCTGTGAAAGTACATTTTTTTCTAAGTTTCAGGACTGTGGGTGACCAGCTGAATTTCAGCTGTATAAGAGCTACCTTTCCATCTCTCCCACCACTGCAGAGGAGTCAATCCCTGATAGCCCAGAATCACCACAGAAGCTTTTGTTAGCAGATCAGAAGCACATCAGCTCCATCTGGAGAACGTCTTGCTGAAGGTTAGGGTGAACTAAAGCACATTGCAAACTGCTCTGACTTATGCCTTAGACCAGCCTCCAAGTTCTGTGGTTCCTTTTCCCCGAGAATTACACTGGATTCAGGCTGATGTTTTTAAAAACTAAATCTTGAACATGGTGTGAATCCCTGTGCTGGGGATTGTGTAGGCTGCCTTAGAAGCAAGCATCTCCATGTCCCAGTGTGTGTTTCCAGTTCAAGAAGAGAAGACACATGCCAGGTCAGAGCTTATTTGGGAGTGAATGAGATTTTAATGAGTACCCAAAGTGTCTGAGTTGTCTGAAATATTCCCTCAGTGTGTAGGCTCTCTAAGTCCATGTTCCTATAGCAGATGTCTTCATTCATGGGCATGTGGCTTGAACATAAACCCATCACTTTTCTATCTGGCATGAGTCAAATCCATCAGGTCAATCAAGAGTTAATTGAAAAACTCCCATTAACTTCAATGGGGCCAGACTTTGCTCCTAAATAATTCTGAAGAGTTCAATTAATATTAATGGGCACCTAATGCCAGTAACTAACAATCTACCTTTAACAGCCTAATTATTTCTTGACAGATGTTGGACTAGTAAATAATCTAGTGGTCATTGGTGATAGCTGCTTGACAGCTTTGGAAAAATGCCTCTCAAGGCAAAGCAAAAATGGTTTTCCACCAGCCGCCCTGCAGATGGTCAGATTTTACAACCTGGCTGTGTTTTGATGACCTTTTTTTCCTTTTTTACTGTGGCTGAAATATGCATGATAGGAAGGAAATACTGCAAATGTAGCTTGGTTGTCTCTGCCGTTCAGCCAGAGCACAAGATTATAGTTCCTTAGTGCTTACTGGCAAGTATGACCTGATCGTTTGTAGTCTTGTTTCTCTCTAAATGTCTGTAAATTGGGGCTGAGGACTCCTGTGCCTCAGTGTGAGCTTTACCCAGGGAGCAGGCAACAGCTCTAGCTATTCTTTCACTGAGTGATGTATATAAGGATGAAGTTGTTTGGAGATACAGTAGCTCAGTGTTTCCACACGAGTGCAAAGGTTGAGATGGAAAGAAAGACCATTTTAGAGATCTCCCAAATCTTTTATTTCTTAACATGAGAAGTGTCTCTTGCTTTCAAATACCCATATGCAGAAACACACTGGCAGAAAAGTAAAAACATGTTTATATGGAAAAAGTGCTGGAGAGACTTGTAGAAATTGCAGGCTGTGTCATCCTCTGCACTCTATGGCTGAAGTACCTATTGTGTTGTCCTTTACTGCCACAAATAAGGCTTCCCAAAAGGTAGCTCACATTTGTCACACAGGATGTAATCCAGCTGGTCTGTAGGTAGTGATGACAGCCATAGGAGCATGAAATAAGTCAAAGCCCCAGAAGACACTACAGAATTTCCAGATGAAGAATGACAAATTTTTGAAGAATTTGTGGAATATCTAAATTTCTCCTGAAAGAATCAAGACTCTTCCATTAATGAGGATAGGGAGGCATAATTAGAGCTGATGATTATTATGACTTCCCTTGTTTTCACCAAAGGACCACTGAGCTTGGACCTGTAATTGTGAGATACATACAGCGTTCAGCCTCCCTTTGCATTTGCTTACCTTTGACTTGTAACCTATATGGGAAACCTCTTCCACTCAGAGAAACCTTTTTCACCAGTCTTGGAGACTGGATCTAGAAAAGACTGTTTCTTTAGCCATGTCCACCTCCTGCCTGGCAGCCTGCCTTGTGCTACCTGGCACAGGCTTTACCTCCTGGGCAAACAACAAAGCTCTCAATGCTTATTGTTTTTATAGTAACAGGGCATAACGATGGCATTTATACAGTTCAGCATGTGTCTGGTTCAGCTTAAGCTGTGTGAGGAGCTTTCTTAAGGAAATTGTTTCCTTTTGGATGGTATTGAAAGTCTGCTCAGTGTGTTTAATGGCGCTAGACCTGGACAGGAAAAAGGCAAATTCTATATGTCTATGAATTCCGTGTGTACGAGAACCTACTGGGGAAATGCCAAATAACTTTCCAACCCAGACCTACCTGAAGATAAATGCTTGTTACCGAGTGTGCTTGAAGGTGCTGATCCCATATTTTGGGATATTTGCCTGACATGGGAGTTAGAGCAGGTTGTCAGAGCAGAAGCAGAGGTTGGCACTGTAGGGTGCATCTCTTGTGCTTCCTTGTTGGCACCCTGGAGCAATCACCACTGTGGCAGCATCCATGGCCCCAGTTGTTAAGGCAGTTTTTTACCAAAGGGAACTAGTTTGTGCTGATGGGGATGAAGCAGAGAAGAGTCATGCAGCTCACCCAGTGAGATAGGGGTCTCCAACTAAGCTGGACACCCATGACTTCCTTTATAACCTATATAGAGAAATGAGTGTGATTTATCTGACCCTAAAGCTGTCTGGTTTAGGATGAGCAGAACTGCACAATAAAAGTGTCTGCTTTTCTGCAAGGATACGGAGGAGTCAGGCTGTTCAGCTCCAATGGAGATATTCGCACTGCCAGTGCTAACACTGGGTCAGATAAATCTCTCCCACCAGGCTTTGGACACTGATCTCATTCAGATGGCTCTTACATGGTAGCTGGACCAAACAATGTCAGCTCAGGCCAGATATGATGGGTTACAATTTGTCTCTCACTTTTCTGAGAGCTGCGATCTTTGCAATACAGATCCAAGATGGTTACTGCAAATTAATTCTTTCATTTGTTGACTTCTATTGCTTCAGTAACTTGGTAAAAATATGCAGCTTTTGCTTGGCATATTTTGATCAGCATCAAGTGTAAGTAGTTACCATGTAAGATATTGCTGAGATCAGTTCTGGGACACTGAGTAGACAAAGAATATAGGATGGGATTGGTTTTGATGCAGAGAAGCAAAACCCATTATGATTAAAGATGTAATGCTTGTGTCTATGTTCATAAATGCAACAGGGCAGGGCCTGTGCACTGCTCCTAGAAGCCACTGGCATCTCAAGGCTTGTATCCATACAGCTAAACTCTCTTACACTCATAATTAGGCTACAAAGTGCCTAGATTAAACTGAGTGATATAGAGATCTTTTTCACTTTGTTTTTGTAGATCAGCTGTGGATACTGATGGTTTCCCTTGATTCATATAAGGATGAAGAAAACGTGCATCTGTGATATATGAAAGTTAGGAGTAGGTAATGGAGGCCACGAAGACTAGAGCTCTCTTATCAGGCATGGAGAGGTATGCATCATTGGTGACAAAGGAGGTACCGAAGCACTTATGAGCTTTTAAGCATACTGTTATCTGCTGGCACAGGGTTATGCCTCTTGGTGAATTTCCCATTGCTTTATCCAGGCTTTTCTTAACAGTCACAAGCACTGGGGACTTCTTCAGGTGACAATCTTGTGGTTCTGCAAGAGTGCAGGACTTCATGGAGCTGAACCAATGTGGCAATCTACATCTGTGAAGCTCCACGTCTAGCCACTAGCTGGTATTTTGATTAACATAATTTTATAGCCATGTTTATTACTGTGTGACTATAAATGGGGATTAGTCCATTTCCAAATAAGAACAACTCTAAGGGTGAGAAGCAGACATCAGAGAACAGCATGGAGGCACCTGGAAGTTGTCAATGCTGAAAAAAATTAAAGAGATTGTTTAAAGAAGTGAGATTTAAGGACAGATTTGGATGTGTGAAGATAGAAGCCCAGATTCTCAACCATTCCCAGCTGCTCTCGGGATACAGCACAGCAATAAAATTAGGATTTGAATCTCTGGGTGGCACAGAACTGGCAGATCCCTGGGGTTTTTCATGCCACTCACTTCAGGATGAAAAAGTAGGAAATCCTGCTTTTTGGAGCAGTTCCTTAGGATCACATGTAAAAGTCAGAGAAATTCTACTTCTGATGGATTTGGGTGGTAGCTGGAGAAACTCAAAGTCATTTATGCCTCCTTTGGTCATCTACTAGAATTATTTCAATGGGCCACAGGAACGTGGCCTAAGGAACCTGCTAGTGCAGAAGGTTGGATTGTGGAGCAAAACAAAAATGAGAATGGGAAAATGTAGCAGTAGAACTAAGAAGACTAAAATAATTATGGAAGAGTGTGGAAAAGAGAAAGATGAGGTCAGAGGCATTACAGAAGGAACAAACTGTATTTTCCCTGTCCCCTTACAGCATCTGCTAGCTAACACATTCTCTCTCTCCTTTTCTCACTTTCATTTTCTGCAGAACTCAAAGATGAAACTGCTCATGACTTTATTTTTGGCTTTTCAATGTCTGTGTCCATATGAATTTTACTCATCTGTATATCTCAAATGAATGAGATATGAAATGTAATTAACCAAGTAAATTAAATTAGCATGAGTTTTCCTCTCCTTGTTCTTTGCCTCAAGTCCATCTCTTACATGTTTCCATGAATTATGGTTTCTGTGGGGAAAGAGACTGAAGGCCTAAAAAGAATAATCTATTGAAATCAGCATGGTGCTGAGATAGAATCCTTGATTTAGGCTTGTTCACATTAATGGCATTAAAAGATCAAGATCGTTCCCCTCATACCTTTTGCGTAGTGACAATTTCTGGGCTATATTTACTTATGAAGGCAAACTAATGAGGAAAGATGAAGGTACATGATCTATCTGCTCATATTCCTTGCAACAGATGCTCTCACAGCTTATCCCTGTGCTATAACCAGCAGGTGAATGGTCAGGGTGACTGGATAAAGCAGAGGAATGATGGCAGGAGTCAAGTCACCCTGTGGATTTTGAAGTGGGAAAAAAACCTTGTTTGTTGTTCTTATGAAAATTCCCCCCAAGTTACATTATATATATGTATTATATATGGCATATTATAGTATAGTATAGTATAGTGTAAGTTCTCCTAAAATGTCAGGAGCCTCCTGTCCCCATAACTATTTCATCTCAACATCAAAAACTTCTTTTGGGCTGAAATATGATTTGTCTCAGTTTGAGGACACTACAGTATTGTGAAAGCATGAACCTATGGACCAGATCTGCTTTCCAGATTTCTTCTCAGAAGTGATGCTTGGCATCTGTCTCATAGTCCCTTATGCCCACCCACAATGGCACTGTCTTCTGTTTTATTATTGGGTTTTCTAATTCACTGACTCATATGGGGAAATGATGGTGAAAAGAGGCTCTACCAGCCTAGAATGGCCACAGTGGCCACCACCAGCTATTGCAGGGGACAAAGAACCCTGTGGCAGATAGAAAATGACTCTTCCTCTAGCCAAATTCACCTCAGTTTCCTTGGTTAGACCTTGCCTAGTGCCTTGTCTGGTGCAGGTTCATGTCTTTCACTTCACTCACTTCCAAAATCTGTGCTTTAATTGTTTATGTCAAGTCTTGATAGTCTGAGCTCTGTTTAAATGGCTTTTCCCTTTCCTGCATCCTGAGCTCTCAGTCTCAGTCAAGACATGGTTTCTTGCGGTGCAGCATGCCATTGCTGAATTACATACAATGCCAAGTAACATTCTGCTGTGGACTTCTGAATTTATCCTGTGACCTATGTGGTATCTATTAGAAGCTGCTGACCTGTTACTATTAAAGGGAATACTGTTACCTTAATTTAGACTGCCTAAAAGAGGAATGAAGAGCTGTTTCTCATTCTCCACCTTCATCTACTCCGAAAACTGATTTTTCTTTAACAGCCCCATTTTCCTGTTCTTTGGGGCTGGGTTTTTTTTTGTTCACAATGCTTTGGGAGACACCACACACAAGCACCAAGGTGAATTGCCTGACCCTGCAGAGGGAATTGGAACGGGTACTAGGGTTTTTCTCCTGTTAATACCCCTGCGTATTAGGGGTAATTTATTCCATGGCCTGGCTTGCCTCTGATGTGATTTTCCCTTTGGCTCTGCTTGCTCTCAATGCTCCTGGCTTTGGTGCAGAGACAAGCTTTAAGGTTATTGTTGCTGGAGGAGTTTTGCTTGGCTGTAGCCACTTCTAGTAGTGGTAACCTGATGCACTGCTGTTTGTGACAAGCTCATTAGCCACTTTACGTATTGGCTCTTACCTCCTCCTGAAGAACTTCCCGCTAGGGCTCTTGCTGTGCATTAGCTTGAGTGCTGCTTGTGTGATGGAAATAAAGTGGCTCAGACAGAAACATGAAGTGTCCTCTTGGGGAGTGCTTTAATCGAGATACAAAACCCAACTGTGGCTCCCCCTCTATCTGACACTGGAGGGAGACAGGGGAAATTGGGTAACAGCTACCATGAGCACAGCCTGGGCAGTGAAGAACAATTAATTTGCATGGTTCAAGAAAAATGCATTTGATCCGAGCTGTTTGAAAGACATGAGCAGTGCCCGAACTGAAAGAAGACTCTTCCTTGGTGTAAGAGCACAATGTTATACAGGAAGCATGAGCAAAAGCATTTAAATCCCTCTGCAGGCAACCCCATCTTCTCCTTCATTATCCTGTCAAGACAAATGATGGCCTAGAGAACTTACCTTGTGATCCGTTGTTGCTTATCGGTCCTTGCCTACATGGGACATGTCTGACACAGCAGTTGAATGATGATGAAAAATTCAGGGGTCTTCTTAGAAACACAGCCAGTAGAACTCCCTCTTGGAAGGAAGACCAAGTCGCAGCATTGGCTCCCTCAAAGCTCTTGGAGGCACTGGTCCAAATCATCCCCTCAGCAGTGCTTTCACTGGATCATCCCCTCTGCACTGCTTTCATGGACATAGCAGCAGTGAGAAGGCCCTGTCCTGTCTCCTGACCCTGAGGTTCCCCTGCCTTGCCAAGGATACAGCATTCCATTTGCTTCTCGTCCTAGCTGCCTGTCACAAGGATCGCTCACTGTGGTGGGTCTGCTATGTTCTTCATTTCAGAGGGATATTCAGGTTGGCTTTCCACCTGGAGGGAGCTCAATGGGCCTTTGGACTGTGCTGCCACCTCCATAGCAGTTTCTTCACTACAATTAAATCACAACAGAGTGCCCTGGCTTTTTGCATATGAGCAGAACAGAACTTTAAGATCATAAAGTCAAAATCTTGCCTGGGTTTTTGGATACTTCCCTGTGAGCAGTATCTGGATGGGATTCATCTACATTGTTTCTGGGGAAGCCTGTACAATCACACAGTCATTTCCCACATCCAAGGACTATGCCTCACACCAGCCGGTGCTAATGGCCAGATGAATGCTGCTTTCTGGGTCAGTCTCAGCACAGACCTGAACGCAGCCTCACTTCTGCACCATTGCCAAACTGGAACCACTGGACTGGAAATTTATAGTGCTGAATGCAGGAGAGACAGGACTCGCCATGGAGTTTTCTTATATGAAAGAACACAATGTGCACAAACCTGGCTCCAGACCCTTTGACTCCCAGTTGTCTGAGCAGGTTTGACAATACATGTAATCTGGCTCAGACACTTTACCGGAAAAAGTTGCGTCAGAGCAGCAAACTCCAGCAGAGCTTCCACTGCAAGCCTGTTGATGCCTTTAAGCCATGTGCTTTACAGGTCTCTTATCTCTGCATAGCTCTACTCACCCTATACATGAGGACTGAGGTCACACATGAGCTTTCCTTAATTGCAGATGGCAACATTGTTATGGGAGTGGTAGCTTTTGTTTTCAGCTTTCTAGGGAGAAGCTTTGCCTTGCTTTCACCTTCACACCACATCAATTCCTCCAAATGTTCTCCTTATCCCTCCCTTCCACTCCGCCTCGTTAAAATTGTTGCACAATAATTGTAAATTTTACAGCGCTCAAATTAGATTATTTCCCTTGACACAGAAACAAACAGACTGCTAGGAAATGACCATTTCAGATTACTGGAAGAGTCACACAGCGCTCCCGAGACCAGGCCAATTGCTGTTCTCAGTTGCACATGTGTAATCCCAGGGATATCATTTAGGGCTGCACAACATGAAATGAGAGTATGCATTGTGCCCCCAACATACATAAATCGCAGCATACCCCATCCTGTGTACTGCTGTCATCAAGTCCAGACTGCTGTGCTTATAAACCAAACACAGTAAATTTAATTAAAGGATGATCCCACAATGCTAATCAGATACATGTGCAGATCTTAACCACGGGATCAGGCCCAGAGCTCTTGAGGGCTGAGCCCCATCCGTTGCCATGGACTTGTAGGAACCATAGGATTTGGCTTTGGGTTGTTTTGCTGCTGAATCAAACTCATAACTATAAATGTATCCAGAGGGTTTTGCTTCCTTCTCCATGGTGTCCCTGAGGCTGGCAGCAGCAGCAAGCAGAACTCCTTCCACCATTCGAGGTAGGCAGGTTGCCTAGAGCAGCACCAAGAGGCAGGCACTTTGATCCATCAGGGTCTGAGGTGAATTCAGCTCAGACCAATGCTGGATCCACCATGCCATGCAGTGAGGCTCTGTTCAGCTCCCAGCAGCTGTTGACATTTCAAAAGGAATATCAACGTGACATTAAGCCTACTTGGTGTTGTACCAGATCATCACTGCTCTGGCCATACCATACCTTGAAGGCTGGTATATACTTGGCTTTTGGCTCAGAAATGATGAAAATGAGATCAAAAGGGTCAGCTTTACCATTATTGGTTGATGAGTATAGGTCCCATAAAAACTGTGATAGCAGAAGGGTACTGTTTGCTTGCATGTGGAGAGAACAGGTTCATTCACATGGATTAGGAGCATCTTAGGAGATGTAGAAAAGGCTTGCAAGACTTCTACCTGTGCTGGGTTTAGTCTACAACCTCTGCACTGAGAGCCTCAGTTGAAGCCCCTGCTATGTCTGTATCTCTGGCAATGATCCTTGTGCTATGCTCTTTGATGGAGGAAGAAAGGAATTCAGTCTGCTTTATTCAGCACCTTTCCTCCTTTGACAGGAGAATAAAAAGACCTGCCCTGAGTCTCTGTTGTGCAAACAGGAGCGGGGAACCCCATTTTCCATGTGCTGTGCACAGCAATGCTGCCGTTAGCTGCTGCAAGGAGGAATCCAAGCTAATGATAGCAGTTATTTCAACAATGTTAATGATTTGTAGAAAGATGAATTAAGCAAAGAGAGAGAGCTGCACAAGTCTATTATTACCCTGTGCCTAACTCTATTAAAAAGAGCTGAGCTGTTCATCCATTTATGAGCCATTGACAGGGAGGCATATATCTCCATGAAAAAGGTCAGATTGCTCCAAAATGGTCATGGGCACATTTCTTTTCAAGGAGGAGCTTTCTGTGACAGAAAGTCTGTGTTGGCAAAGGGCTTCCAAATGCAAGGCTACCTGAAAGACTGCTGTGCGCACAAGGACATACCTTCAGCTTTTGAGGTGCTGATTAACAGGATGAGAAACCAAATTCAACCTTGACTGCTTGCTTGCAGCTTGCACATGGTAAAAGCTGCAACACACAGAGGAAAGCTCTGCATTTGTGGATATGGGACAGAGGCAGGGCACCCTTGAGGAAAGCTGGTGTTTTGAAAGGGTATTTTTACTCTGCCCCACTCCAGTCTAGCCCATGGGGNACAAGGACATACCTTCAGCTTTTGAGGTGCTGATTAACAGGATGAGAAACCAAATTCAACCTTGACTGCTTGCTTGCAGCTTGCACATGGTAAAAGCTGCAACACACTTACAGAGAAAAGCTCTGCATTTGTGGATATGGGACAGAGGCAGGGCACCCTTGAGGAAAGCTGGTGTTTTGAAAGGGTATTATTACTCTGCCCCACTCCAGTCTAGCCCATGGGGTTTCCCCTGTCCATCTATCTCAGAGTATTTTAGGAAATTGTCATTGTGGTATTGAAGTGCCACTTGTTTAGTGCAGTCAGGATGACAGACCTCAAGTTCCCTATTGATCTACAGAAGAAAACCAGCTTCATCAGCAGCAGGGATAGCATTGCTGGCAGCAGTGTGGGGCTGCCTGGGAGGCAGAGGCAGCATTTGATGGGCTCCCCATGGTCAGGGTTCTGTGTTGCTTGCTCCTCAACCCCCTAGGGTGCATGCAAAGAGGACTTGGGCACAGAGCAAGACAGATTTGCAAGAGGCTCTACTGTATTTGTTTGTATATAACTATTTATAGCACTGGGAGCAGATTAGACTTGACCACCTCAGTGGGGATGTATAAGGGTCTATGATTCCTGCCCTCCAGTTCTCCCTCAAGCATGCAATTGCTCCTCTCTGGTGGTTGGAAGGTCTACTGTTGTTTCAATTCACAATGACAATCAAGTGACAATGGCTCTTACCTGCTATTGAGCTGCACAAGACTCAGCTGGAAACAGTGACCTAGAACTAAAGTACTTCATATCTCCTTCTGTCTAATGACCTGACATCTGATGCTGTTCTGTTCCTCAGAGTAGCCTAGCAAATGAAGACAAAGCCCATCCAAGCTACAGGTTCAGCTGATTTTTCTGTTGGATGCTGTGAAACCTGTGCATGACATGATGCACTTCACAGGGTCTACTTCTGTCTTTCCCTGTCAACTGAAAAGAGTTTCAGGAGTTGCTGTGTGCATGCCTTGAATTTTTGTCATGTCTTGATTTCAGCATGTTGTGTCATTTCTGTTATTTTGGGCCACGGTGTGTCATCCCTGATGCCATGACATTGTTTGCTGACATCGAAGGAAATAAGATGGAAGCAGGCTTTAGTTGTCAGTGCTGCTTAATATTTGCACTATGGTCACGTCTAGACAGCTGAAGTGAGACAGGGTTCTTCAGTGATGGCAGCACAGCAAAAACAAAATAAGAAGTAGACCAATGCCTGAAGAGCTTTAAGATGAACATGAAAGACAAGTGATCGGAGGAAGGAAATATTGTGCCTGTTCTTCCTAATGGCAGCCTGGGCTACAGAGAAAACATGTCACTTATCAGGATCACAGAAGCCCTCAGCAGGGGAGCAGGACGGATGCTACTCTGCCTGATCCCACTTCTACGCCTCATTAAATCTGTCCATCCTTGTCTGGCAGCACACAGAGAGGCTGTGCCAAAATGGGACTCCAGCACCACCCTTTACCCTCTAAACATTTAAGCATAGTCTGCTGTCTAGGCAAGGCACACAGGGCCAAATACTCCTCTGATATTTCCTCTCATTGATAATGATGGGCAACAGAGGGTGAGTTGCTGCTGAAGATCAAGTATTTTTCATGCCACACAATCCAGTTTGTCTACCTCTTGCTGCCAGCCAGAGCCAGGTTGTGGTACCTGCTTCACACAAGACAAGAAAGTTGCTTGTGACACTCCTTTCAAAAGACACTGCTTCCAAACCAAACCCAGCATGTAAAAGGTCATTCTCTGAAAACAGTGATAGGTGAATGGGTTTAAGTAAAAGATAGCCCCAAGCCTCTGAGACTGAATGACCCTCAAGAACAACCACCTCTTTGCCAAGGGAGTTCTGACCTTTATCTGCAGACTTGGCAAAATTGTATCCAGAAGTTTGTATTCAAAGTCTGTTGCTATCTGATTTCTCCTAGTGTTTTTCTGAGTGGGTGGGAAGGGCTTATCTCTGCATTGTGTTAGCTCCATCTTGCTCACTTAACAGGTTTGACAAAGTCCTGTTAAAATCCAGCAGTCTAGTGGGGAAGAGCCTACATTGTATCATCTAACTCCAGATCTTATCATGGCTTTACTGCAATTCACTCAAATCTCTTTTTTTCTAATTCAAACCAAATGATCCTAGAAGACACTCATTAGACATACTGAACAACACATCATCTGTCCATTATTCAGGCATAGCAGTGGCTGTAGTTCCCCAAAATGAATGTGCTTTTGCCCCAATATTCCTGAAAGGCTCAATTCTACCTCCACGCATTTCTGAATGTCCTTATTAAAATCACTGCTATAGATCTATGGAGACAACTCTGAAGGTTATATTAATGAAGATTAAAAGGTTTAAGCAGGGTTGCCTGATGCTTTTGGGATCCAGCCCTATTTCCCTTTGATGCATTACTTTCTGTTTCATGAGTAGAAGTTCATAAAGCAGTTAATCAAATTAAACAAATCAACAGTTTAAGCAAAACAGCAGGTTCCCGACTTGGGTAAAGAGTTTGCTATGACCTGAGACGTCCTTTTACACAACTGGCGCTGGAAACTTCAGGGGAAAATAGAGGTCCTTAATGAAGAAAATGAGGACTGCCAGCAGTATAGTGAATAGTGGGGCTGCTATTTTCTTTCAGAACTGATTATAGATAAGAACCAACAGATACCAAGCGAAATTGATTCCTGTAGCAATTAAACTTACTGACCCTTGAGGAGTTTGTTACAACCTCAGAAAGCAGGAGATAAATGTTTAGAAGACCTGCAGAAGATGTAACAGACTATTGTGCAACACAGAGAAGTAATTTTGCCAATTCCTTTGAGTTTCATAGCAGGATAAGGAGATGATGTAGTTGAATACGTACAGAGCTGGAGGGGCTAATTGAATGTTGTTTGATGAGCAACCTCCTGAGGGATCTGCTGTGAGACAGATGGAATTTCATCATTACGAGTGCCATAAACCACCGCTGATTGCTGGTGGAGGAGAACTTCACCTGGCCCAGAACAGTACTGTCAGCAGCAGCAAAGGAGGAAACTGGAAGGCTGAAAGGATGGGTATTTAGAAATACTCAAAACAACAGCTGAACTCACCACAAAATGGAAAATCTTGGTGAGATTTTTTTCTACTGTAAAAATGCAGCTTGGTTGTTGGTTTTTTTTAGCAAAAATTACACAGGAAGTAGCCCAGGGTCATATATACCTCAGGATGGGATGTGCAGACAAAAAAGCGATAGGAGCTCTGAAAAACAACCTCTCAAATCCACTGTTTCATCCAGATGTAAAGGAAGAGCACAGGAGACTTGATTTTGATGAAGTGGTAGATGTAAACAATATATGCTTTGTAAAAGGCAATCAAGGACTTTATGGAGTAAATGTAGAGTTAAACTGTCTGTCAACTTCCACAGAAGCACATACAACACCATCACTGAATATATATCCTGAAGGGCACAAGAGGACTGAACCTTCTGCTGAGTGTTGCATTGCTATGTGGGCTTGCTTTAGAATCACAGAATAGTTAGGGTTGGAAAGGACCTTAAGATCATCTAGTTCCAACCCCCTGCCATAAGCAGGGACACCTCACACTAAACCATGCCACACAAGGCTTCATCCACCCTGGCCTTGAATACCGCCAGGGACGGAGCACTCACAACCTCCCTGGGCAACCCATTCCAGTGCCTCACCACTCTCACAGGAAACAATTTCTTCCTTATATCCAATCTAAACCTCTCCTTTAAGTTTGAACCTGTTACCCCTTGTACTGTCACTACAGTCCCTAATGAAGAGTCCCTCCCCAGCATCCCTATAGGCCCCCTTCAGATACTGGAAGGCTGCTATGAGGTCTCCATGCAGCCTTCTCTTCCCCAGGCTGAACAGCCCCAACTTTCCCAACCTGTCTTCATATGGGAGATGCTCCAGTCACCTGATCATCCTCGTGGCCCTCCTTTGGCGGACTCCTTCTGGTGACAGTGCCTTGGTTTGTTTGTTTAAATCACAAACACAAGAAGTAAAATATGTATTAGTCCTAGATACCTAGGTCAAAACTAAAACCTGTCAGTTAGCGATTGTTTGCAAGAATTAGAAGGGGAAATGTCAAACTAGACCACGTAGATATACTACTTCTCTGTGAAAATAAGTGCAGGCATTTATAAGGGGTTAGGACATATAGAAGGGAGAATAATGGAGGTTTATGCAGAGGACAGGCACATGCCAAAATAGCTGTTAGTAGGGTTAGCTTGCCATGCCCTTGGAGGAAGGACTGGGGAGGGGTGTTGAAGGAGGGCATCATTCTGCCTGGATTTCATGTCAAGTTGCCTGTATCTGAACCATTAAAAAAGAGTTTCCTCTGCAGCAATTGTGCACAATTGTGAATCAATTCTCCGGAGGAGGCAAGCATCCCATCCCTTAAACGTGGACTGTTAGGGCAGGGCAAGGTGGGATGAAAGGTTTGTGGCGTGGTGCATAGCAGTGATCTCTGCAGACAGGGATAGGTAGGGACAGTGAGGGTATGACTACTAGGGAAGCAAAATAAGCAACGAAGAGCATTGGAAATCATCAAAGAGCAAATGAAGCATCATTGAAAGGGAGCTTTTGTTTTAGAGAGGGAGTAGGTAATGCCCTCAAGTACAAGAAAAGACATTTTAATCATCTGGGGGCAGCAGAAATTCATAACCAAGTACCTGCTCTCCTGTGAAACCAGAAATAAAAAGTCAGAAGTGTAATACCTGGGGTGCCCAGTAGGCAGAGAAAGGACTTGCTCTATGGCTGTTTACTTGTGGCCTTTAAATAGGCCAGCCACCTGGGAGGCAACAGATTTATGAAGCATACTGCAATTGGTAAAAAATTATTATTAAATTCCTTTAGAGTCATCACATGAAAACCTGAGGTGGCTTGGTACCAGTGGAAAAAGTCAAGAGAGGATTATCTTAAATGCTGTGATGTCATGGAAAGTGCTTTCCATTTTGACCCTTGCAAAGATTTTCAGTACCACATCCCATGATGTTTTGGTATGTAATGTGAAGGCTATTTGAGGGTGGATGGATGGCTTCATCTTCAGGTCAGTGACTAGGGCAGAAAAGACTAAACTAGCTAATGAAAGAAAGACAAGATATTGTTCTGGGAATAGAACATCTCCATCACTCCTGAGATGGAAGTACTTTATTTTTCTTGCAGATCATAGCCTACTTCAAGGGTTCTTCCATGGAAACAAAGGCAACCTGACCAACGCACATGGCCAGCTGCTCTGCCAGGTTTTATCCTTTTCTGTATGGTCTGTGCAGTGAAAGCTAATGTAAATGTCCTCCCTCTGATGATGGCTGGTACTGCAGAGATTAAGTCACTCAAACAGGAAAGGGAAGGGGTAGATTGGACACAGCGTATGCTGTACACACAATACACACTGTTGTACACTCAGAGGCCAAGAATTGTATCAAATGCACAGGGCATTTTTTGCCTAACTTCTTTGTGGAAATGATGAGAACCTGAGAAGTCCATCAGCACAGATTCTTGCAAGGAGCTGTCTCCTCCAGCCTCTCCCCAGATCAGAGGGATGTTCAGTATGTAGCATTGACATGATATAAAAAATCAAAGAATGGAACATATACATAACAAAGAACAGGTATGTCCGTGGTGATCTCAGGAAACCTCCACTGCTATCCTCAGAAAAAGCAAACCAGCTGTGGCTACACAGAAACAGCCCCTAGGGATTGTGGAGTTTGAAAAGTAACAAGTGTGGACTTACTGAAGACTTTCTGAGTGAGAATGGACTTAAATGTGCTCAAGCATTTTAGTATAACCCAGCTTCAAATGGTGTATCGGAGAGCTGCTAGAAAGGGAGTGTGAAGGAGATGATTAATGGGAGCTTGGAAGAAGATCTGGATAGATTTCTTTTGAACTATGCCTCAAATTACAATAGATGTGAGCCTGGCCTTGCTGTTGATGAGCAGGAAGATAACACTCATTTAGTTTTAATCTATGCAGTCCTGGGAGAAGAAATAAAGTGAGCCTTTTAAAGACAAACCACTCGCTTTCATGCAAAGGATGAGCACTGTGTAAAAGACTATCCACATAAAAATGCCAGTAGCTGGCAGTTTACATTATCTCTGCATATTGCCTCAAAGTGATTGGAATCTTTCTATTTAAGTAAACTCCTTCTACTTAACTTTAAACTAAAGTTGCTGGAGGAGAGGAACCTCAATCCATCCTGTTCTTACCACTTTGATGCCAGTGACAGCAAGAGAGGCCCAGAGCTTGGAGAGGGACGGCAGGTCAGCAGGAGAGCACCTGAAGAGCAGCACAAAGAAATTCCAGCCCCTCCAGCCATATGTCAGCTTGATTGGGAGCCCACTTTAAATGTGTCTATGCAAACACACTTTGCATGAGGAATAAACAAGAGGAGGTAGAGACATGCATACACCTGAAGATCATCACAGAGATGTGATGGGATGGTTCCTGTGGCTGGAGTGTTGCAGTGGAAGGATACAGGCTTTTTAGATAGGACAGGCAGTGGACATGAGGATGGAGTGACACCCTGTACATCAATGACCAGCTGGAGTGCATGGAGTTCTACCTGGAAATGGATGAGGAGTAGACCAAGAGCTTATGGAATGGGATTAAATGGAGGGCAGGGACAGGTGATGCTATAGTAGGGGTCTTCTACAGGCTGCCTGATCAGGAAGACAGAGAAGATGAGGCCCTCTATAGACAGAGAGGAGCAGGTTCATGTTCGTAAGGCCTGGTCGTCATGGGGAATATCAACCACCCTGATCTCTGCTGGAGAAACAGCATAACATAAGCAATCCAGGAGGTTCCTGTAATGTGTTGTTGACTACATTCTCCAAGTAACAGAGAAGCCAATGAGGAGAGGTGTTGTGCTGGAGCTTTTTCAACAAAGGGGGGTTAGTGGGGAAATGTGAAGATCAAGGGCAGCCTTGACTGCAGTGACCATGATGGATATCTCTGACACGTGAAGGAGTGAATGTGGGTGCTACAGAGAACAGGTATTAAATAGGTGACATGAAAGAGCTTCTGATTTTTAATGTAATGTGTATGAGCTCTAGTTAAGAATGGAGGGGTAGAATAAAGATGTCACAGAAGTGTTAATATCTTATACAGGACATAATAGGATGCAACACCCTCATTTTCTGTTTTCTGTAGCTCTGTGATAAATAAAGCAGCAGGTTCCCACCTGCAGTGCTCTGAGCAGAGTGTTTGGTTTTCTTCAACCAGTCTCTTTGCTCAAGAAATTGTTTTTTTATTCCACCTTGGTTGAAGCCCTGAGGAGTCTTATCCTTCCTGGGTAAACACATTTCTTGGATATATGAAGTTATTTCCTTTTACTCCCTTTTCTTTGCTTCAAGGAGAGCAGATGACAAAGGCTGGCCCAAAAGCTGGGCTAGTCTGAAAGACTTTCATCTGCTCCCTTGAGGCGCATCAGTCAGTGCAGTATACCTGGAGAAAAGTTTGCAATTGCATGGGTGCCAGATACATGCCATAACCTGATCAGCCCTGGGTTTGAGCCTGCAGGAGCTGTTGTGGAAAGATACAAGGACCCATGCAGGGAAGCTGAGCTAATCTGCTGATGGAAATGGGGAGCTAAGTGGAATATCCTCTTGCTTCCATTCTCATGTCCACACTACCTCCTATCACTGTACAGAGAGGTCAAAAGGAGACCATGCAATGGAAGAGCTTGAGAGCAAACTCCTGTTGAGCTGGTTTGTATTTTAAGCAGCAAGGAAGAACCCCCCTGCAGCTTAGTAAGTTGTTCAGCTGTGAGTGCACAGTAAGGTGTGTGTTTGTGCACAGGCAGGTTCATCATGGAACTGCAACTTCCTTGCCATCACCTTTTAAAACTGAGCACACAAAAGCATGGATTGTCTTAGCAGCTGCTTTTTGGAGTTGTCTCTGGCTGTCATTTTTGGGGAGGGACGGGGGCAGGGAAATTGGGTTGGGTGGCAGATGGTGTTAAACAGGAAAGGAGGCAGTGTTTGTTTGCAAACATGTCGAGGTGTCGTTCCATTACTGCCCAGCGCTCCTGACAAAATCAGTGTGGGAGCTTTCTGCCAGCTATGGCAGCCCCACAGCGCTGCAGAGCAGATGAATCAACGCCAACCAGGGAGCAGATCTCTGCCCCAGAAGTCCTCCCTGAGAGTGTGACAAGCAGGAGCAAACATGGCAGAGATTCACTGCCAGGCACAAACAAGGATGGTGGTGCTCTTGTGTTTCAAAGCTAACACAGGCTGCCGGCAGCCAGCCTGCATCTCTAGCTGTTTGTTTCTCCTCCTCGCCATCCTCAGAGATGGAGTGTTATCAGCAGGCAGAGAGAAATGCCACCCACTGGTGTGCTGGGAAGCGGGGAGCTTGTGTCTCGCTGCACCCACACAGTGGGTTTCAGGCGTTTGGGATGAGAACTCAGCTCCTGCTTTTCACCTTATCCACATTACAGAGTGCAGGGCTATGAGGGGATGTCAGAGCTCTTCAGTGGTGGCACGAAAGTGGCAGTGCTCATGTCTGCAGCCATGGCAGGTCCCCAACAGGAGGGAGCCTTGCTGCGGATCCTGATAGAGACCCAGCCTGCGCGGGAAGCATCATGCAATACATCTGGTCATGCAGCTGTTGAAACCTATGGACCTTTTGCACATAAAGTATAGCTATTGATAGCTCCTACAGATGAAGTCTGGAGTGTCAGAACTTTGGCATGGAAAGTGAGCTTTGCCATGATCACAAGTTTACTGATGGCGAGGCTGGGAAGGATGCCAGGGGTTTTATCCTCCTCTATAAATCTCTGGATTGCACTTGCCCTGGTGCAGGGTCAAAGAGCTTTGAGTCGCTATCCCTGTTTCCAGATGTGGGCAGTAAGAGGGGCCAGAGCCTGGGGCAGTTGGCATCTCCCAGCCTGCAGCCCTGTGGCATAGTGGATGCTGGGGAGTTAGCATCCACTAAGCCTGGGGCTGAAGCGATGGCTGCCTCTATGGGAACTGAGGACTAAAGAAGAGATGGCAGTATTTATGAGCATCCTCCTACGCCACCACAGAGCCTCTGGTTTTGGGGGGTTTTGCTGGTTTTGGGTTTTGTTTGTTTTGGGTTTTTTTCTGGAAACGTGGTGTTTCAGGACATTGCTACTTGTGCTTCTCCTTTCCTCTCCTGCCGGGAAAGCCAGGACTGATGACTCAGAAATTGCTAAAAACATCATACTCAGTGCTTCCACAATCAGGAGACTGGGTTAAAAATCATGAGACTTCTACCAAACAGAAATCAATTCTTTTCTCTTGTCCTCTGGTGGTTTTGTCTCAGAGGTCATTCTTCAGTCCTCAGATCTGATGAATGTGTTATTTTGTTTTGTTTGGGTCTTAACGGAAAATGGGCTTCCCATCTTCCCTCCAGAAAGAAGGCCTAGAGGACACTACAAAGTCTTGTGCCTCTCCCATGGAAAATGTGAGCACTGCCCACATCCAAGTGTAGAAAATACCAGGAAGGACAAATGCAAACACCCAACTCTGCACCATTAGCTCTTATATGAATATTAATGACCAAGGCACGACTGCAGTAAGTCAAGATTCAGGGAGCCGGGTTGTCTCCATATCCTGTGACCACTTGCCAACAGGAAAAATGAGAGAACTTTCGCTGGCTGTTTTTCAGGGCTGGGTATTGTACTTTAACGAACAATCAGAAGGCAACTAGCTGGAAAATAACTGGACCTTTAACAGCCTTGGTGCTTAATTTACCATGTACTTTTTCCTTAACGTTCTCCCACTCATTGCTGATATTATATCAGCATGGTCGCTTCTCTGACATCAGTTTTATTCAAATATTGCTGTTTCATCTTGTTTCATCTTGCCTCTGCTCCTCACCCTGCTTCCCTGGGCCATTTCACTGGGTCTGCCTCACATGTCAGAGCAGCCTATCACTGTCTCCTCAATCACAGCTCATTAAGAAAGGCTATGCTCTGGACACCTTCATCTTTGTGCTCATGTCACAGACCAAACACCAGCTCCTCCATTGGATTCAGGGCTGGTTACAATATTGCAGAGCCTACCCTGCCTCAGTGGTGGTGGCTGTATGTGGCGGCTGTTTGAATGGAGTCATTTAAATCCAGGATATATGTGTTCTTCACACTTTAATTGCATCAAGGAATCTCTCACTCTGGCAGCATCTAATCTCTCAACATTTCCCATGCTCTGCCTGTGCAGTGTTGGAAGATGA
The DNA here is from genome assembly GCA_002631895.1 of Agapornis roseicollis. Lineage (NCBI taxonomy): Eukaryota > Metazoa > Chordata > Aves > Psittaciformes > Psittacidae > Agapornis > Agapornis roseicollis. The sequence continues at coordinate 48,070 of NDXB01021235.1, forward strand.
ATAGCCCATTCATATAGGGAGTGCTTCACATCCAGGTATGCTTACATACAACACTGATAGAATGGAGCGAGAGTTAAAGGGTAGGAGCAGAGACTGAGTAAATTGTTGTGCTTACCAAATCTCATTGGTTCAAAAATAAAATGCATTCTGTATTTACCTGTAAACAATAGCATTTTTACTCATGTTTAACTTGCATCTTCCACATCTCCTCCCTATTTGCTAGTCTCTAAATGAGCTGCAAAGCATATCTTTGCCTTTAGGGATTGCAGGGTGGTGCTCCCAAGAGCCAGATTTGGTAGAAAAGGCTATTGAGGAAACCTGTAAGTTCTCTTTAGAATATTTATGTGAGTTTTGTTACTCTTTGGCACTGAATCTGTCACCTGAAATGCATGAGATTTTCTTAACAGTGCATGCACATTTTGCTGTCTCCTTTTCTATCTTCTTAAAATATGTTTGTTCTTGAATGCTATAGGGCTGAGGTCCTTTTTTTATACAGGAAGAGACCACAACGTACCACTAGGCAAAGTGGGAGGAAAAAGGTAACTTTATATTCATCTTAGGAGCTAACATTAAATAATTTCCCCAAGGTCATACAGAAAGTCTGTTTCATTGGATCAGGGAACTGAAAACAGATCTTTTTTTCAGAGTTTTGATCATAAAACAATTTTTATCATCCTGATCTGCTGCATTTTCACACTGAAATGTAATACTTACCTATAGAATAGGTAAAACTTCCTTACAAAAAATATTTATAAAGAATGTGTCCCACATCCAGTCAGCAGATCCAATGTGAATGAATCCCAATTTTCTTCTGTAATTTGTGTATTTGCACATAAATAGAGTTCATCTGTATTGAGATCTGATACAGCACTGACAAGAACACTGAGATAAGTGTAAGTTAATAAATAGATAAATAGAAGCACAACTCAGAAGCTGGCTGATCTGAAGTCTCAATACTGATGAATCAACAAATGTGAAGGTTCAGCCAAAGGAATAGAAGGGAATGCGTTTCTTTCACTGAAATTTTAATGACCTGTTTATTCCAACCACCCAAATGATAGCTAATTAATATTGTTCGATCGCCTAATATATGAGAAATTACTTGTACAGGAAAGGAACAGTTTTGGCAGAGTTTGAGGCTTAGCCTAGAACAGTTCCTGGTCTGGCTGAGACTGATTAAAGGAGTCTCCTGTACAACCACTCCTTGGTGATTGAGTCTCTCCATAATTCCCAGTTTGGAGGCTTTGTCAGGCTCATAGAAAATATTCAAAATTTTGGAAACATTCCTGAGAAAGGAAAACCAGTTTTGGCCCATGTCTATTACTGAAGACTGCGGTCAGGAAACAGCACAGCAATGGAATCAGAGGGGAGGGGTGGTTCTTGCATTCCAGTTGCAGTCTTAAGCACCTATAGCATGAAAAAGTGGTGTGATCACATATGTTTGAGCAGTCATATAAGTGAAAGGCAGGAAGAGAAGCCTGTCTGTCTTTATCCAGGTGTGGGCATGGGGAGAATACATGTGTTCGGCTGTCGGAGGTGCAAAGGACTCATCTCTAACCCACACCAGGTGCAACTATACTCCTAGTATTCATTTTCTGGGTTAAAGTTTCCTGGTCATATCTCTCTGCCACAACATCAACTGTCCTGGAAATGTTGGCCACATATAGCTTAAATGATATCTTTTTCTTCTTCTGAGAGCATACAAATATATGAAAATCTGGATTATATTTTTTTAACCTGGAAGCCGCGGTTGGATGTGTTGGTCTATGTTTGAATAAACCAGCAAGTAACTGTCTTTAAAAGGGGGAATGGGGCTTGGAAATCAATCTAACAGTAAGATTGCTTGTTTATCATTGCAATGAGTAACATGATGAGATGCTGTCTACTTTAATTTCCACTGATTTAGCAAGTTACTGGAGTAGCTGTAAGTCCAGATTTCCAGAAGATCTTGGAGGCTTTTGAGCATGTCTGAAAGTCTGGCTTTTATTTTAGATGACTAAATGGGGATCAAACACTTGTAAAATAATCTAGCCCAGTTGTGGGTGCTGAGCACTTACAAATCTGGCCTTTAGTTGTTGGGAAAATCTGGCTGCTAACATGTTTTAAGACTGAAAAAAGCATGGCTAGAACATCAAGCAGAGGAAACAATTTGTCTTGTAATGACAGGGTTGAGAGGTGGATGATACTATTCTAAGTAAGTACAGTACCTAGGTCTGGATGATCTCTGCTTCCAACTAGATGAGGATATAAAGACACTAGTAATGAGATTCATTACAGCAGCTTTCTAATCTCTTTCGCTACAAAATACATTACATTTGGAATTTAACTGTGTGTGCAGCACACCAGGTGGCCAAGCTGCTTTTACTGGGAGAAAATAAAGAAGCTGAAATGCACTGCTATGTAGTGCTCTTAATGCCTAATAATGTCATAGAGGAAGAAGTATGTTCTTGCTCTCTGTTGCTGATGACTGCCGAGCAAAGCACGTGTTATACAAAGTCACATATGCTGGAGAAAAACGCTGCTGCGGGAGCCCTTAGCTCACTGGTATGTGACACTGCAATGTGATTAGGAAAGAAATTACATACTGGCAAAGAGCTTTCCCCCATTTTGGGAGTGAGAGAGAAGAATTACTCCCTTGGAAATGTTATATCTGAGTGAATTTACTTTTCCATGGGATGATATTCTTCTAAGGAAGAAGGATGTTCTAGCTGTTGCTTGGCAGAAAGGACATATTTTTACTTAATTGGCCTGAGGTGCTCATGGGGTCATGGATCAAATTCCACCTTGGGTGAAGCAGGGTTTCAGCAGTTCCAGGGAAATGTGAGTCTGAGGTTTGTGTTGCACACTGAATTTGAATATGGAGACTTAAAAATAGGGCTTCTAGTTCACATCCCCATCTCTGAGGTGTTCTTGCTAACGGTGGAGGTGTGTTGACATGGCAACTTCCTAAATCTATCTCTGAATGCTGTAAGCTTAGCTCCTGGCCTACCAGAACTCAAAAGTCTTCTGAATGGAAGACTAATTCAAGGTTTTTTGTCCACTGAGGGTGATAATTTATCATATAGGTGAAGTTGGCCTATGTGTTTTCTTCTTTCAGTTTCATACATGCGCTCTCATATTCTGTATTTTAGTTTAAGAAGAGCAGAATTATGCTGCTCACTTGTAGAATTTGGTCTTTATAAAACTGTGTCAAACCCCATTGCTCCCCTTCTAGTACTTAGGCTTGTTGTGATGCAGAATGACCTTTTTTTCCCCTCTTCCTTCTTTTTGGTCTTAGAAGAAGTTCTGGATAATTTTGGTAGGAAGCTGTGGACAGGCTGTGATATGTTGTGTGAGTATCAAATGTTCTTCCCAGCTGTTTGTTGTGGATCAGATTCACTCTTTGTCATGGGCTGGGATCCAATTGCAGGACAGATGCTTTACAGTGTTGTTTATTGGATTTGCTACACAAAGGGCTGTGGTCCACATTGACAGGGAGCAGGTGGCTTGTAGACAGAAAAGAACCCACCACCTTTTTGCATTTTTTTGATTGTTTACAGATTCTTGTGACATACTGATTGCAGCTGGATGTGCAAAAAGGCAGGGCTGGAGGTATCCATGCAGGCTACCATTCCATATCACTCAGACACAAACACTGATTAAATAGGACTTGTGCTTTCTCTAGATCTTGGGGATGTTCATGCCATGGCCCATGGCCAAGAATGGTAGGCTTATAACCTCCTTTCCCTTACCCTTCTCTCATGGTATCTTACTCCTCTTAAAGCTGTGGGCCCTGCGGATGTCTCTGGCAGTCTAGCATGTTAGGTCCCAGCAATCCTGGAGAACTCCCTAGGAGTGACCAGAATGCACCCAATCCTCACCATGTGGTACCTATGTGTACACATATGTGTCAGGTGATGTAGCAAGTTTGCTCCCACCTATTGTCACGTACAGGATGCCTGCCTGTCATTGTGTGGAGAAAACTGTCACTTTAGTGACAATTCGGTTGGATGTCTCCTTAGTTTGTCTTCACTGATGTCACGGATGTTGCTTAAAACAGAATGAGGTATAAAGTTATTGAAATATGTATGCAAATGGAGCGTTGATTCACTTGAAAAGGCAGCAGGAAACTGAATAGATTACTAAAGCCCCAAATAGAGCAGTGGCCATGCTCCCTTCATGAATTTATGTTTCCATAATGTGATCAGACATGAGCCCTTGTGTGGCCAAAATTTAGGTGTGTCCAAGTCCTTTTTGGATCTCTGACTGTAAGGGTCATAGAAAAGTACATGCAAGAAGTTTCCTTTATGGGACTGAGGGATGCCTATGCAAGGTTCATGTGAGATACCAGATACAAAGGAAAGAGAAGCAGTAGCAAAAATTAGACTATTTTGAGTAGTCATCTATGAAATAGCTTCAACATATAATTTTAAGCTAAAATCCAGGGGGAGAGATGGAGGACTGTCAAAAAATAACCATATAAAAGATTGAATCATTATTGACAGGATATTTCCAAGTCTGAGTGATACCCCCATGCAACGCTGGTTGTACTGACCACAAATGGTGATTGCTCAGGGACTTTTTCAAGCAGTGCTAGCCAGTAATACAGAAAAGCCTAGACACTGGAACTGTCCTTCAGACCCTAACTCATTTAAACATAAGCTAAAAAATCACACTACCATGTAGTATTTGGTACTGCAACTCTGGTGTGCTTAGCCATGCAATTATTTATGCATGTCAAAGCATGGATAAGAGCACTTTCACTCCTGCTTGTGCAAGAAGCATGGGTGAAGCTATGTGAAAATCTCCATACCCTCTGCTTAGCTCATGTAGTTGAAAGATAGGATGAGACACGTGGTCCTGGCAGCATTAAGAGCAGATGAGGAGCCAGGATCTTTTTATTCATAGCTGTCATGATCAGTGTGTGAGCAATCAGGATAGGTTTGTATAAACCAGATGAGCTAATTAAGTGGGAATAGGTGCAGATTTGGGAAAGATCAGCCTCTATTAGTGGCAAAATCACAAACAAGAAAAGGAGCTGACTTTGTGAAACTGCTCCCTGCCAGCAGGTTGCCTGGCTTTGGGCATGACTGAAGAGCTCCTGTAGAAATTTGGGAACTAAGGAGAGAAATCACTTTACTTGAATATACAGGGAGGTTAACAGGCACCCACTGGAACCCTTTAATTGGCAAGTAGCCCTATGGAGGCTGGAACACATTAAACAATCATCCTGGTAACCCAAAGCACAGTCAGGTTGAAAATGTTCACATCTATCTTGTGAATTCCTTAAATAATAAACACTAGACAGCTTTCAATAAACAGCCAGATCAAATCTCACTGAGAAGGCACTAGGAAAGTAGCTAGACAGAAATGTGTATGGGGTAATGCTGTTCAAAGAAGAGAAAATCACACACTGAGGAACTGATGTTTTCTCCAAGGATTTATTGGCAACGTGACGTGAAGTGTTTTGGGCAGGACAGGTACTTTTTGTTCATGTTTTGAAGTAGAAGTCAGAAAACTTTTCCAAGGGCTGAATCAGCATTTCAAACTCCTCTGGTGGACCAGAAATGAACATCAGTCTGTAATAATGCCAAAACCCAATGCGTCCAGGAGTTGCAAAAAGTGGAACTGTGGGTTGTGGAAAGGCCATAAATTCTTCAGTGCCACATCTAAGGTAGGTGGGATTCAGACAGATCTCTTTTCTACAGCCTTTCTCACTATCCTTTACTTCCCATTGTTGGAGAACAGTTTAGCATCTTTAAATCATCATCAATTCAAAGTATGTCCTCCTTGAAGCATCAGTATAGTTCCTTGCTAATGAAAGTGCATTTCTAAACTCCTGGCATGAATCTACTGTATGATGCCTTCAAGAAAACTCATAGCTGGGATGACTGGAGCAGTCAACTTTGTCCCAGCTGAGTGGCAAGAATTAGATCCTGTGACAGGAGAAACCCAAGCAGAGGCAGCCTGGGGATACCATAGGAAGCAGCTGTAACTCATCCCATTTCTCTCTCCTGGTGAACCCCAGTCCAAGCCTGGTGGATAAAGTTTATGGGGTAGTATGTAGTGCTGGGAGGACGTGGGCTGTGATGATGTGCAGTTGGGTGTATGGGTAGGTGAACTTTTGGGGGATGTGAGGGATGTAGACCATGGTGGAATCTCTGGGGTCATAATAGGAAGGCAGTGGTGCCACACGAGGCAGAGGGAGGGAGGTAATGCATAGTGTGAGGTGGGTAGTGCGAAGTTTTATGGAGGGATCAGGGTTCATTTATAGACATTGTATTGAGGTTGCTGATGTATCCTGGATAAATATTGCTCTGACATTACTGTCCTTGAAAAGGAAAATGTTTTGGTATCATTTTTAGCCAAAATGGAGCTCTTTGAGCCCTGTGGATATAACACCTTTGTCATGTTTAATGAGATACATGTGAACTGCTGGCTTTCCTACAAGCCTACCTGCTCTTTCACCTAAGCTGTTATGCCAGGCCTCTTATCATGCAAAGTTTTGCTGTTTGCACCTTGCTGACTGGTTGTCAAGACAGTGAACAGGAATGTCACTGCAGTTTGTCACCGTGCTGTCAGAGTGGAAGCAGGTGGTGGTGACGGCAGGTCTCCTTCCATGCTCACCTCCTCCCTGCTCTGTTGCTCATGGCAACATCCCCAAGACTCCTTCCAGATCTTTCTCACCCCTTTCAAAAGGCGAACATGACTGGGGCGGTCTCTGAGTGCTCAGGGTCTCTCCCATGAAAGGAGGATGGAGTTCAGCCTTTCCCTATACCACAATTCCAACCACAGGTCATCAGAATGGTGCCTGGTCCCTGCTGTGTGTGTTACAGGGGAGACAGCCCATACAAATCCACTGTGGATATGGGTATTGATTTCTACAATGAAAAAAAGGAGAAAAATCTTTTCTCACAGTCTATTCTCTACCATTTGTTCAAGTACAGAACCAGTTAAAGAAGAAAATAGCATTGAATGGCAGGTCAATATTGCAAAGTCTTTTCTATTGGGATGAGGAAGGAGGAGTGTGGGCCAGGTATCAGAATGATATTTTATTTACCAAAAAATTCCAAAAAAATCCTGTTTCCCTAATTGCAGTGGAGGAAATGGACAGACAGCTCCCTCAACCTGAGAAGCTCTGTGTGCAAGCAGCTTCTCTTTTTGTCCCTTCTTAAGACCCTGCTCTCATAGAACTTTGTGTCACCAGCATGAATTCTCTTCTAAGCATGGCCAAAAGCAGAAAAGCAGGGAATTGCTTCTTTAGGATGCTTCTGACCCATCCAGAGGTGAGCAGCACTGCACAATGCTTATGAATCAATACAACTCAAACAAAGCTAAGTGTTGGCAGAGTTCTTTGCTACAATGGGATCAAGTTCAATATTTCATCCAAATCCTCGGTATCTTCGTGAGTTGCTGCTCAGTGCTTGCTAGTGTTCTTACAGCAATTTAGTCCCTGGCAGAGTGGGGAATGGACCCTATGTGTACTAATGCTATATATCCTTTCTCCCAAAATACTAGAGTATGAGCAAGGAGGACCTTGATTCTGCCGATGAGTTCTGAAAAAGGAAGGAGCAGTGAGCACAAGGCACTTATAGGTGGAACCTTAATGGAGAAGAAGCACTCATGAAATCAGTCAGGTTGCTGATGGGGCTGGTTGTAAACAAGCTAATGCTGAACTGCTCTCAAGTCTCAAAAGGACAACATTGTGAGTAACACGCCAGTTTATGGCTGTGGTGGTCTTTGAATGAAGTCACCATCACACTGGGCCTCCAGGAAATAAGACAAGGGAAGCTAGGTAAGAGCTGGATCAGACCAGTTTCAGTTATGCTTCTTGAACATAGAGAGCACACCAAAACATTGCACTTAGAGAGGTGAAAGGGAATATTTGCCATGATTTGAAGCACTCTTTCATTTTCCTAAGTATTTTTAAAACTGAAGAAGAATGTCGGACCTTTGTCTTACATGAAGAATAGTTCATTTCCTATAGAAGTATGGACATTTTGCATGACTAGCAGAGCCAACCTGGAAAGTACAGAGCTATCTGTTCAACAGTGGTTAACATGTACACTCCACTGTATGCAGTTTGTCCTCCAGAAATATTGGCTGAGTATTGAGGTGCTTCCCAAATCTTGGTCCTAGGAAAGTCACTGGGATCTCTCCTCCACATTCATGCTGAGGAGCTCTTCTGCCCAGGACCAGCTCTGAAGACTGTGTTTGGTTGTCCCATGCAGGTGGAAGAAAAGTGGTCACTTGTATGAAATCCTCCTGCTGTTGCTTCTCTGGGGCTGATGTTCCCAGAGAGGGGAGCAATTTCCTAAGTGAAACAGAGTGGAGAATTTACACCCATATTGCTTCAGATGGGGTTCACCTGGCCTAGTTTATGCATCTAAAAGACAGTTTTAGATGCAACCTCAGACAGAGATTGAGTTCAAGGCAGTCAGTCTAAACATCCTTTATAGCCAAGTGAAGGGGGAAAGGGAATTCAACTCCTCCAAGAGGTGCCCACAGACCCCTTGTACTAGTCAAGCTCATGTCTGACCACCATAAAGAGAAAGCTCTAGCCCAGATACTTAATTTACAGAAGCCTAAAATAATTATCAGACCCAAACCAGCCAAATCAGGTCTGTTCTCTTTTTGTCTTAATGGAAGCAAGAATAATACCAGTGGGATTTCTTCATTTCCTGTGTTTCCTAGTTCCTGGGTGGACAATGACTTGCATGGGTGATGAGTCAAGGTTTCTCATGCTACTTCCCCATGTCAGCATAAATCCAGTCAAGTGAAGGTTTGGATCAGCTTGCTAGGAGGTTGAGTGGGACCTGAAGTGGACCTTGCTTAAGCAAAATTGAATGACCCCGGTGTGAATCAGAAACTAGAAGCTTCTTCATTTTCTTTTTACCTGTATCTGACAATTTGGAAACATTGACTTATTGCATTACTGCAGGTAGAGCCCATCACTTTACACAGTATAGCTGGTCCTTCTCAGAGCTCTCAGCATTTCTTGTGGGCACTGCTGGGCCAGTGTATTCATGCGAAAGTTTTGGCCTCTGTGGGACTGTGTAAATGTGTCTTTCTCAAGTTGCCCTTGAAACTTGGACAGATCTGTGGATTTAATTTGCCTGAACCTAGCAGACAATGGGATGACAGCATGAAAGATTTGTGGGATGTGCCTTGCACATCTCTGGAGTCTGCATCCTCACAGTTGCAGTGACAAAATCTGGTCTCTGTTGCGGTAACCTCAGGCTTGTTGCTGTATCTTGTAGCACCATCCGAGTCACACAGTGTAAGTGTTTATTGCCTTCTTTTCATGGGCCTGTGGCTTGTGTTTTGAGTTTCATGCAATGCAGTGAGGAGGGCCTCTAGAGCTCAGTGTTATTAAGAGCCGGAGGCCAGATGTGTATAAGGCTCCAGCCCAGAGAAAAGTCCCCGCAGTTTGACTTCCATCAGGGCAGCAGGGTATTGAGAACAAGGGAAAATTAAGCCAGCCGTAGGATGCCATCCGGTCTTTAGGGCAGACAAATGCATGTAATCTTGGTCAGGGCTGTTAAAGCAGCATTGCTAGGCTGGAGTAGAGGAATGTGTGGCCGGGGAGCTGGAATAATGGAGGGAGGAGCTCAGAAGAAAGGAGAGAGGAGCGGCATTCACTTTCTGTATCTGTGAACTTGATGCAGAGAGACATTGGTAGTTTCCAATAAGCAGTTCATTTATCTTAACTTAATACCTTTTTACTCCATGGCTAGAAGAGTGATCCCAATTAAGGCAGCACAGCAGGGCTTCCTAACACCGCCAGTTACATTATTTGCTACAACCAGCCAGAGTTATGATCACCAGTGAAAAATAAGCTTCCTATCTGGCAGCTGGCCAGATTCATCCTAGCAAAGCAGCAGAGTAGAAGGGCTTGGAGAGGGAATGCATTGAAATGTAAAACAGTTAACATTTCTACAATATATGTCAGCATCCACCAAGCAGTGTGGGCAATTAAGTAATGTTACATTGTACACTTCACCTTGGAAGAAAAGCTCATTTTGATGGAATAAAATACCCAAATGCCACAGACTCTACTGCTGATTTCACATCTAAAGCAGTGTTTTCCCTTCTATGCACAACGCTTAGCACAGAATTAAGGGGAAAAAAAGCACCATGATTTTAGCCTTAAAAGATAAGTAAAAGTGTGGGCCCTCTGCCAAATTTCTCACCATTTAGCAGTACTGAGATCGGATAAAGAGCAGATTTCTGACTGCTTCCCACAGCCACTTTTCTAGTTTCATAAAGCTGGTTTATATTAGAAAATTATTGGAAATCTTTCATTGCATCTTTTCTTTCCTCTGATTTAAGGGATCTTCATATCTCCTCCTTCCCCTGCTTTTCATTGGAAGCAGCCTCTATAGGGGCCCAGACCTCACACTGCATGGGAACAGTTTGCTTGCAGGAATGTTGAAGCTCTTCAGCAGAGTGACCAGGGAAATTGGTTGTGGCTGCAGATGTCAGCCCTGCTGCACTAGTTTGTGGGGTTTTTTTATAAGGTAGGGCTGTCCCAAAATTAAGTGTGATATCTTCCACATTGCCCTATGGACAGCCTTGAAACTGGAACGTCATTTTGCTGAACAGTAAAACCGTGTATGTGCATCTCGCTCACTAGTCTAAATAGCTGGACTTGAGAGACACATGGAAATTGCCTGTTGCTTGAGCTCAGCAGAAGGGAAAACCTGTCTCTCAAAATAAAAATACCAACAACAAAAAAAGATGGGGGACTAAAAAAAATTTAGTCTCTGCATTCCTGTGGGCTCTATCAAAATTCTTTTGCTTTTGGCATGTTATTGAGAATGTTTAGCTTTGAGAACTGATTGTCCAGTACTGCTGGCTTGGGTTTTTTTAAACCTGAAAGCTGACTGGAACCAGATGAAAAAATTTAACTGAAATGTCTATTAGGGAACTAATTCTGAGAGGAATTCAGCAGACGTTCAGGCTCGTTTCTGGTATACCTAGATGGCAAATTGGTAAAGAGATACTGTACATGATACTCAAACAAGGGAAGTTTAGATTGGCTATAAGGAAGAAATTCTTTCCTGTGAGGGTGGTGAGGCACTGGAATGGGCTGCCCAGGGAGGTTGTGAATGCTCCATCCCTGGCAGTGTTCAAGGTCAGTTTAGACAGAGCCTTGGGTGACAAGGTTTAGTGTGAGGTGTCCCTGCTTATGGCAGGGGGGTTGGAACTAGATGATCTTAAGGTCCTTTCCAACCCTAACTATTCTATGGTTCTATGCTGCAGTAGAAGGAGAGGGATGGGAAGGAGAAACAAAAATAAAGTGGCAAAAGTGTTTGTGGCCCTGAGAGGCAGAGGGGGAACATTTTAATGAGGTCTTCTTTTGCCTTTGGTCCACAAATCTCCTGAATGTTAGTTAGTTTAGTCGTTAAACATAATAGGGTCATGAGATTCAAAGAAAGAAGAAAGTTCCTATTTGCAGCTATGCCCAAGTTTCCAAGAGGTGTTTTGGATACACAGGCTGTTGTTATGCAAATGTAAACTGGCTTTTTCTGTTTTTTCTAAACCTCTCTGTTTGGGGCACTGGGGCCTGGTGCTGTCTTCCTTTGATGTGGTATTTTGGAAATTTGTTGGGCTCAGATTCTGAATGCAGACTCTGCTCTTAACACTTTGAGGGTGTAGGAGGCTGGCTTTGATATTTTGCATAGGTTCTGCTGAACTTATTTCAAGCTGCAGTTTAATGGTTTACACAAGAAAATAGCCTGAAGAAAGTAACATTTAAAAACTGATTATTCATGAACTACTAAAACCAGGAGAAATTGTGTATAATGGGAGAGCAGAAAACCTCCATTTTGTAGAGATCCCCTTCTGGTTATCTATTTTGTGCTTCCTAATAGTCACTGGTCATTCACACCAGGCAGGGAATTGCTTTTTCAGACCTCCCAGAATATCCAGAACAAAACTGGGTTTCTCAGGCAGGAGAGACAAAATCAATCCCAACAATGCCATGTCTAACAGTGGGAAACTTATTCAGATGGCAACCAAAAGTTCCCTAGAAAGCATCCATACGATATTAGTAATATCTGAGCCATGGGGGCTCCACTGGACTCAGCTGTCAAACACAAAATGTCCTTCTGCCACTGCTTCACCATGGGGTATGTCATCTCAACTTGCTAAACACGTTGCTGTTACAGACGTGCATGCAAATTGTTTTCTGGGCTTTGTCTTGCTATTTATCTAGAGCTTTTTTTGATAACACAAAGCCTCATGTTTGTTAGAGGAACAGCTTTCACACAGACAAAATATCCAGAAGCATTGATCTTGCAAGGACTTAGCCTCCTGAACACGTTGACTTAATTAGGACTACCTGAGCTTATCGTTAAGCATGCATCCAAGCCTTTCCTGAGCTGAAGCCTGTATTAGTAACCAGGACAATAAACTGCTGGTGGTGGCTCAGCATGCCAAGTAGCAGATTCAAAATATTTATACATCTAGGACCCAAATCCAAAGAAAACAGATTCTGTATTTCCATATTCTGAACTGACCTGTAAGACATGGGGTCTTTTTCAGGGTTCTGACAGCACTCTGTTAATCTCTATTCCTTGTATTAACTGTAAAGTTAAGGTCTGGGGTAGCATTTTGGTTCACGTTCATGGAATGGCTCTGGATGCACACCAACTCGAACTAGCAGGATCTGTATTTTTCCTGGGTTGTTTTCTGTTGTGTTCACTTATATTACTTATCTCTTCAGCCCTTTAATGATTGCAGTGGTCATATTAGTTTGCAGCAACTTTGAAAGACCATTATGTATTTCCAAAAATCTTTGATATAAATCACTCTTGTTAAATGAATGCTGCAGTTGTCAATGTGCCCTGTTACACTCAAGTCATGAACATTATCACCCTTATATCCTTCTTCTAAACTTCTCTTTATCTAGCCAATACCCTTTTAATGTTATTTAACCATCTGAGGCTATTAATGGTGACAACCTCAAACACCTTCTTCTACTGTTCTTTCCCATAAAGATTCCAAAATGGGACCCAGGAACTTGAATTGTGCCTAGTTATGGCAAATCCCTCCCACAGTCAATGAGAGTTGTTCTGTGGAGGAGAGTGAATGATGGACCAGGTCAAATGATCTAACTCCTCACATTTACACACACGGATGTGGCAGGCTGGGTACACATTGTTGGCTCTTGCAACTGTGCTTGAGGGTTTAGTCGGCTCCCTTCAAAAGCAATTAATACACTGTTCCTTGGTAAGATTCTTGGTTTGTTTAATAGGACAACTTCATCCTCTGCCTGACTTTAGTGGGTTTTACAGCTGCACTGCATGTGGCTCCCTGTGCTCAGCTGAGACAGCTCTTGGTAAATCCAGTAGTGGGGAAAGCCGCTCTGTCATTTGCTTAAGGATCACTGGTACGGGCACAAAACACTACAAGAAAATGTCCCTAAATATGAAATCCTATTACATGTTCTGAAGAATGAATACAGAAAATTCCTCTGTGTAAGCTGGGGTACTGAGTACCCCAGTATCAGTGCCCTGAGTTCTGGTTCCTTCTGTGGTGTCCTGGAACTATTTTAATCTGAAATTATCCATAAAGACAAAGGAGGTGTAAATGTGTAGGGGAGTCTTCAGTGTACAGAATACCTGTGCTAATCTGTGATATGGAGAGCAAATTCAGTCTATGGCTCAAATGAACTATGCAGCCTCTGGGTTTCGTGAGTCCCTGTGAAATTAGGTAAAGCAAAGCTCTGTGAGCCCCAGCACACAGTGGTCACCTACCAACAAACTCACATTGCCCTTGCTAGGGCAAGGTTTTACCCAAGATACAGAAAGATCCAATTCCTTCTTGTCCCAGTTTCAGAAAGAGGGGAAATGAGGCTTACAGCTTATCTTTGCTCTCACTAATTCTAGTTCTCTTGGCTAGAAGAGTGAAATTCATCTCCACTATAAACATTTTCAAATATTTACATACAATAACAATTATGGGCATTTTGATTTAAGTGATTAAAACACCAAGCTTGACTAGACACTAATTGCTATTGATTGTTTAATGATATTGTGGAATGGTAATGGAGGCTTCATATTGACAGTCAAAAGCAATTGACCGAAAAGTCATTATCCATTTTTAGCCTTACAAGTAAACTGCCTGAATTTTGATTGAAAAATATTATACTAAATGTAGAAGACCTCTTAAAAAAAAAAGGATGAAAACTCTAGCCTGCATATTATTGAAAGCATTTAAATTACTGTTCCGACAACACAGCAGGAATACAAGAAGAAATTTAACCTTCATTTCCAGTAGTAAGCTTTGACTATAGTCAGTGGTTAGAGCACTGATCTTTCAGTTCTGGGACTGGGATTTAAGTTCCTTCTCTGATTTTTATGTGCAGTATGTTTATGGCCTCATCTCACTCCTATAATTGGCATTGCATTTCATCACAAAGCCATTATACATAATTTAGCTGTGTTCTTCATAGGTCAGACCTGAGTAGAAGGTCACATTGGAGCTACCTAAACCATATGCCTTCTGAAGATAAACACTGAATCTTGATTTTCATTCTGCTGCAGATTACTTTTTTTCTTTTATGAGAAAGGGGGAAGGGAGGATGGAAAGAAATTCTGAAAAAAGGCTGTATTTTATCAGAAGTGGCATACTTTCAGTGTTCTCTGTGTATATTACTATGCATGCGGCTTGCAGCATAGTATAGAAACCTACTGGGTAAGATCAAGCATCCACAAACTCACCGTCTTCCCTCTGATCATGACCAGTGTAGGAACTGTGATGTTATTATTGGGACTAATGTTCCTCAAAGATGTATACAAATTAAGTCAGAGTCAAAACGAAATCATGGACCTACAGAACACTGAGCCACTGACAGAATCAGAGCTGGACCAGGACCTAACCAGCTCAAAAATCATCATCCTGATGTTGGTCAAGCCCAACCTCTACATCTCATCTCTCCCACTCATGTTAGTGGTTGTCCAGGTTTCAAACCAGCTCCACAGTCAGAAACCAGATTAACTGTCCCCAGATGGATTTCAGATCAATGACTGAATTCTGCCCCTCCTGAAATCAAGAAGTCACAGTTAACATGTGAAACAAGAATGAACCTTGAATTAAAGGAAGAAGTTGAGGAAGTGAGACTTCATTTGACCTGGTAGTTGTAGGATGGACATCAGCTAAACAGTGAACATCCAGAAACCTCCAGCAGTTTCCCATAAGGGCATTTTCCAGGACTTATCTATGAAGCGGTCGAAGCACAACTGTGTGAATTGCAGTGGTAAGACTGGTGGGCAGAGCCATAAGAAAATCCAACCATGCTTACAACATGGACCCTGGCACCCAGAGAGGCATATCCCGAGTCTTTTAGCTGTTTGCACTGGGGTGAGTCTCCCATGTTCAAACTGTCTTGATCACAGTCAATGGGGAAAACAGAATGGCTCCACCAATAAACACAGGAGAGAGAAGAACTTTAATTAAGAAAAACATGCCTTTTTTGTATCATCTATTGTGATACTCAGGAATCTTTTCTTAAGAAATTGAAAATGATCACTATTCTAATAGTGAAATCTCATCTTCTCACTTCTTGTTCAAAGTATGAAGCTATTTCAATACAACTCCAAGAGGATGGGCTGCTAAATAGGATGCTTAAATCAATATTAAATCACAACTGCTTTTCAGGGCTTTAAGAAGAAAAATATACACTTTGGTAACTGTGTTGTGGCCCCATTACATGGCAGGTATAAACCACGGCTGCTAATGAGTTGTCATAAAACCATACAAAGGCAACAAAATAAATATATAAATAGTAATTTTGTTTTGAAACAATTCAGAATGTATTTTCCCAAGTGGAACATTAAAAAATTACTTTTAAATACTTTTCTGCAGGAAATATGGAAAATATTTGCATATGCTACAATTAAGAAGGAAAATTAATATTAAAAGATTTTATGTGCCTACCAACACAATTCGTGACCTTCCAGCCTAAGAATGCTATGAGGTTTGCTTCAAGGTGAGACCAAAGTTTTCAAATATTTGCTTTCACTGGCAGACCCCTAAAATCTAAACATAATCAACTAAAAGTAGCCTGATTTTTATAAGACTGTTGAACCTTCGGTGGTTATAAAAGCTAAGAACAAACTTTATTCATTTTTTAGGCCAGAAAACCTTCAGAACAGCTAATGAAAAATAAAATAAAATCACACAGTTACCATACCAGGCCAAGTGGTATAACCAGCTAAAAATTCTCTTCCAGAAAGCATTTTTGGGATAACACAATGTATGGAGAATCTTTCTTGATCCTTGGTATTCTGCTGAATTTCTTCATTACTTGGCTTTTAGGAAAGGAAAGGAGCATGGGCATCTTTCTGTTTAAAATTAGTTGAATTTCCAGGTGCTGCATCTATCTGCTAAAGGTTTTTTGCTAAAAAGCCCTTTAGGACCTGGCATTTTCCCATTACAAAGATGCTTGGTGATGTATAATTATCATTTAGATTGCTCAATTTTAAGGTCAGTTCTGGGAACTTTGGACCTTTCTTGCAACCTGGCAGACACTATTGCCCTGTTTGGGAAGTCAAGGGAAAACAGCTTCCTCTAGTGCTCAGTGGAACCAAGGAGCTGGGGGTCAGGTACTCTGCTTAGTATGGGATGACAGCTTTTCTAATGTGTGCAGTTCTTCTCTAACATCATTGTAATTCCCTGTGCTGTTCTTACATGAAGTGCATGCATGAAGCAGATGGGCTTCTCAACTCCATGAGCCTTAATGATAGAGTGAAAAGTCATTGGCTAAGATTTACTGCTTGATTTGTATGCTATTTCATTGGAATTTTTTGTGCCTCATCCTGAAGAAGAACAGAGGCAAAATGCTCCAGGTCATCTAGTATACCTAAGGCCCTTTTCTTATAAGAGACTCTGACTTTTCTGAACAACTACAGACTAGAGTCCAATCTACCTAATTTTGGTGTTTTCTTTCTCCATACTTAGATCTTCTCTGGACTGCACATAGGTCCAGAGAATAATCCAGTTGGCTTTCAACTCTTTGAGTGACAATATTGGGAGGCAGTGGAAAGCTCTGGGTGTCACCACTCAGCAGGGAATCTGGTATGCCAGGCTGAGAAAAAGTTGTGTGGTGGTGACAGTAGTAATGCTGCTATTTTGTGCAGTAACATATCCAGCCAGAAAGAAGACCTTGGTCTCTAAGTTGTGCTCACCAGGAGGGGGATGGCACCCCTTCTGTCCACCCCAGTCTGTGCCCAGCAGTGCTAGGACAATTTCTGCCTTCATCACTGTCCCAGAGCTGCAAAGCTCTGGACAGTGCTGGCCAGGACTGGCAGAGTCACAGGGCTGGCCAGAGAGAAAGGAGAAATCTAACTTTAGCCTAACCGTAAGGGCTCTTAGCTGGAGGAAATCGAAACTGGGCTCCAGGCCCAGCTTCCTGGCAATCCTGTGCAATTTTCTTTAATTCATCAGTGGGGTACAGTGAAGAAGTCCATAGCAGGGACTTGCACCTAAGTCTTTTCCCTTGATCACTGAACACTCCTTTCCCCAGTTTTCACCTAGTTCTTGGGAAATGCCTTTCAACCTCTTTTCTGCCCTGGAAATTTTTGGATTTGTTCCTGCAGACATAGTCCAGCTGCACGGAAGAGTGCAAGAGCAAGCACTTCTAGTCTATCTCATATCTTAGTGGCTAAGAACCTCCCAGGAGGTAGGAAATAGGAAGACTGGACTGAGCAAACATAAACTACAGCATCCTACTGTGGGTGAGTATTTAATTTAACTGCTAAAGAAATTGGCCAGAGGCTGGTGACACATCCACCACCCTATACTACACACCTCCACCACCCTATACTGCTGTCATTGCTGCAGCCTTAATAACATCTTTGCACCTCTAACAAAATAAAAGATGGTCATCATCTTCTATTAAGGTTGTCTAGTGATGGTTGGTGACTATATCTATGCAGCCATCAATCTTTCACTTTTAATGTACTTAGACACAGGGCAACATAGACTTGGTGTGTACACAGGCTGTTTAGGACTTTTGATGCACTTTAAGTGTTTAAGTCTCATTTGAAGCAGGATTTGAGCTAGCTAGATCTTTCAGTAAATGGATAAATGCTAAAAATGGCTAAAAAAATTGTGCCTTAAAATGTGATCTTTTGATAAGATTCACAAGTATTGATCTGGGAAATGAAATACTCTTGAAATGTCTGGCTAGAAAAATACAACGGCTTTAATTCAAGTCACAGAGACCTTCTCTGTTTCTTTTAGGACAGTCAGTCACCACATCTGGTGTAATCCTTTGCTCTCTGGAATTAGAGATGGAGATAAGACTTTCATGTGTTTCTTTCCAACATCTCTTTTTTTGAAGGTGTCTGGTACTCTACCCTGAAATTGGAAAGTTTCTATTTGAAGTGTGGAACTTCAATTGCGGGTAGTGGTGTCCTCTGTGTATACATTCCATCTATCTTTTTAGCTGACCTTCCTGGTATTAACATAAGACTTACTAAGCATCAAATATGTAAAGAACACTGTAAAAAGTATCATGTAGGCCTTCTACTACAACTTTGTTTTTACTGCAGATTGAGTAAGCGGGAATACAATGCAGATATTAATTACAATCCTCTTTACTATGCAATCAAAATAACATAGAAAATACTTCCTATTTTCCGGGCAGTGGCCCTGATCCAGCAAAGCACTTAGATGTAGGAATAGTCCCATTCAAATGGGCAGGAATTTTATAGGATCAGAGTCAGCATGTGTGTGAAAGAGATTTTTTTTTGTATGCATGTGAAAACACATATGTACATACACACATAACCCAGAAGAAATCTTTTAGTTAAACTCTTAGAAGACAATTCTCTAATGCCCAGATTTAAGGATCAGATCTAAAAGAAGGCAAATGTTATTGTTTGCATTACAGTGAGGCCTCTGCCTGTTTTATAGTACTCCTACTAACCCAGATGCAGCATCATGCCAGGGTGGCCATATGACCCCTGGAAAAGAGCTGGCTGGTGAGATGAGTGGGAAGAAGTTGTTTGGCCATCCGTGTAGACATGCCCTTAGTCATGCTGAGTGAATCATATTTTAAAGAAAAATATGAATTCCTAGATGAGAACATCCAGTTCTTTTGGATTTATGATAGCACAGTCTGAAGTCAGATCCAAAATTCATGGCTAACTCTTCCCTAAAATGATCCAAGACAAAATTCTGGACAGGAATAAATATCCTGGAACTCTTAAAAGTTTGAGATCCAGACCAAACTTCTGCAACTTACATGCCTCTCCAAGGGATTGCAAGGTATTTTTTAATTGAATAGTTATTTTCTTCAAATAATGTAAAGCTTAAGAATTTGTCCTTTTGCTTCCAGCTCTGTTTTGTTACTCACAAGCAAACTATACTAACAGCCAAGGTCAGCCATCCAAAGTTTACAAATCAGGCTTTACATATCTCTCTTTTTCCTTGTTTCATGCTGAAATAAGCATAAAAGTTCTGCTTGCTACTAAAGTGTAGGGAGCTGGTGCTTGCAGTGGAGCTCAAAGCACATGGGATTTGTTGGTTTTGTTTGGGGTTTTTTCAACCAAGAATGAAAAAGAAAAAATATCTTAGGACTTATATCTGTTAAGGTCTGATTGTCCACCACCACCAAGACAGGGAGCAAGCATGGGTGATTCAGGGGCCAGCACTTTAGCTTCCTTCCTAGACAGCTTCTGATTAACAATATAGACATTCTCTTGCAGTCTTAAGGCCTCAGTCCTCCAAACCTATTCAGTTTTGCTTAATTTTAAGCACGGAAACCTGATGTATAAGGAAGTTGATGCAGTTAAGGCACCAATTAAAAGATGTTGACTGAGAGAAGTACAGTGAGGGAGCAGCTTGCTGGTGGTCAAAATCAATTGGGAATAGCACCAGGAACAAAATTCTGTTCTCCTTATCACCCTCCTAAGTGACTCCTTCAATAAACAAGTATTGTCGTCCTCTCCGATGAACACTGTCTAGTGGTACTACAGATGGTTCTTTACACCTGGAAATGTGCAAAGACAAGCTCTGGAGTGGAACATGTAGATAACTGAAAGAACATCTAGAGATTGAGAAACACTGCAGCTCATTAGAGGAGAAAGCAGGAAAGCTGCCTTCTCACTTCTCTAGAAGAAAATCCTACAAGATCTGGTGATGTTCCCTAATTCTGTAACACATGTCAAAGGGTTAAGCACTGCAGAGGCTCCAGCCTAACAGCCACACTGGATGTGAGTAGTTATGAGCTCTTTGGCCCATTCTTCACACTTTAGGAGGCCCCTCTCAAAGCAAACATACGTCAATAGTTTAGAGGCAGAAACTATCAAGTCATGCTGTGTTACTCAGAAACAGAGAGAAGAAACTGGTATAATGGGAAAAAGAAATGATCTCACCTGCCTAGTGATAGAGAGACATTTCTCACAACATTTAATCTGAGAACTAGTCTTAGCCGCTGGCTATATCTATCATTCATCACTGCTTAATGAGAGAGAAATTGTCTTGCATTGGGTGCAGAACTGTGCAACAGCAACAATAAACATTTTTGCACTTACAGTGGAATTCTCTTATCTTTCTTATTTCTTTCTTTTGAAATATTCAGTACCACACAGCAGGGAATAGTTTGGCTTTATATAGAGCTGTATACTCGCTGTGTGCTTTGCAAAGTAATGGATTAGTATAGTAGCAACTCTACAGTTGTGCTGCTTGGACTGTCAGCTCAGCAAGGGCTCATCGGTGGATGTGGAGCTGATGGAGATGAGTAGTGCTGGTCAAGGCACCAGAGATATCCTTCTTCAAGCTTTTCAGTGGTAATTTAGCAGCAGGATGAAAATATGGATTGTTAAAATCCCACTGAACCTTTGTAATCCTTTGCATTTGAAAGCTGTTCTGAGACATGGCATAATGAACAGATGACTGGTTTTCAAACAAGCTAGTTCAGATACTGTTTCATTTTAACTGGAGTAGTATCAGGATCCATGTAGACCCACAACTATCTGCCTCTTTATGATAGTCCTATGGCACAATATGTGTCCATGAAGGGTCCTGGTTTTCCTGCTGCCTTACTTAGGACATGAGGTGAAATGTCATCCTTGTGTCTTAGTGTACTTGCAATAAGTAATGTGCCTTCCAAAATTCTCTCTGTCAGAGGAGTCAGAGGAATGACAGCCTCATGTTTTGGTAGAAAACCACCCAAAAAAATAGCAGAAATATAAGTACTTCTTAAAGCATACATCCAACCTTGGGAAGGCAAGAGGATCCAGAACAGTCACAGGCTCTTTAGGAAGATAGCCTGAC
Organism: Agapornis roseicollis; assembly: GCA_002631895.1. Classification (NCBI taxonomy): domain Eukaryota; kingdom Metazoa; phylum Chordata; class Aves; order Psittaciformes; family Psittacidae; genus Agapornis; species Agapornis roseicollis. The sequence continues at coordinate 69,340 of NDXB01021235.1, forward strand.
CTGCCATGTAGCCTGTGCTGTTCCTCCAGAGCATAAGGATCACAGTGTTTGCCAGATATGTGATCCACTTAGACCAAAATACAAAGGGGCAATTAAATGAACAAAGTGCAAAGTAAAAAAGGGTTCTTTCTCTCCCAAAATCTACACTTTTCTAGAGAGAGTTTGGAACAGGGGATAAAAAAATAGTAGTTCATCTAAAAATCATATGCAGTTATGGAAAGGAAAAGTTGCTACCAAAAATACCATCTTTCCTCCCAAATGTGAAGCCTCTCATACTAAGGAAAGGGGTGATGGGGAGCCTTGTGAAAAAAAGGATATTAAGATTTAATATTAGTAAACTGGACTTCGCCCCCTCTTTTTCCCTATGAGTGTTCTTAGAAAACTCTGGACTGCTTTTGATTATTTTGGAAAGAATCAACCTGAGGCAAACACTCAGCATGGAAAACCTTTTTTTTTACCATCAAAAGTCTGCAGAATTACAAGAAATGGAAAGCAGAACATTTTAATGGAAAGCGTTGGCTTAGATCAGTAGTAAGCAGTGTTAGCTTCCCTAACGATATTGTTTATCTATGGATGAGATTACAAATAACCACATTTCTAAGTACAAATTATGACACATGCACAGTTGCTGCTCCAAACTCCCTTGAAGTCCATGCAAGCCTTTCCACTGATTTCACTGAATTTTGACTTGGATCAAGCCCAAGGGGCTGAATTTGTTAAAGCAGCTTAAGACAGGAGAGTGTTACTTTGAGCTAAAATTTGCAAGGTAATTATAAAAATAGTTGGCCGTTGAAGTAATGGCGAGGGAAACCACTGGTTGTTAATGAGAATGGCAATGGGCTTAATATGTCTAACTAGAGGTAATAAATGGATCAGCCTCAGATTGAGAGTATGGGTAGTTACCTGAAGCCAGAGTAAAAGAAGCTCTGATGCTCTTATATATGCTGTATCATAGGGACTCAATTTTATAAGGATTTTTGAGATTTGGAAACAATGGAGCTGTAACAGTCGAGTGCTTTTTTATGAACCTTCTTAAACAACTGTTACTTGAATATATTACAGGATTACATGCAGCAGCCATAGTTACAAAACACATTGGACTTAAAAAACCAAAAGAAATTCTGTTAAGACTCTAGTCTCACATTGTTTGACTCAAAGAAGCAAAACTGAGATCTTTGTATGTCCTGTTCCTATACATCTTGTCTGTGCAACACTTTTGAACTTTTAGGTGATTTTGATCCAATTCAAATAGCTTGCTTCCTTCATCCTATAAATTTCAATATGTTTCGATCATACTAGTGGAATAGCACAAATATCTTCCAGCAGATAAAACAACTCCTTTAAATTCTTGTGGGTGTTAAATGTCTACTACCCCAGTGCTAGTGGTTATAAAAACTAAACTATGTTCCACCTTGAAATGCTTCCATTTCAAATTCTTCAAGTCTGTTTTACAGTGAACAGGTTATTTGACAGTTTTTCCTTTTCATTGCCTGTATGAATTCATAGACAGTGTGCCTAATTCCTGTCTGAAGGCACGTACAGATCTCACCATGAAGCTGCCTGGAACTGATTTTTTAGAGCATCAGCTAAGGTGTGGTTTGCTTGTACTGGGGCTACCAGAGCAAGCTCGTCACCATAACCAGTGCAGTGCCCAATTCCTCCTGTATGTTTTTCTATAGATTGGCAAAAGTAGAGTTAAGTAGTGGCCAATAGTATCCCCTGTCTATCTCTTCACTTGCCAGACATAGATGAAGAGAGCCTTTCTGCCACATACCAATACTGCAAGCTTGGGTGTCATTTACACGCTGCTGGTGCTTGATCTGTCCTTTGTGGGGACAAGCAAATGTTCTTGGAGCTAAGGCAGGGAACAGGAAGGAGTGGGGACAGTCTGTCTTTTTGGAAAGACAAAGGAAGCTCTGTGTATCCAGCAGATGCTGCAGCCTTTGTCATGAGCATGACAAAGGAGACAAATACAGATCTGCTTGCCCCCAGCTGAACCTTAAGCCAACCCTCTTTCTTTCTCTGGTAGTCTCGGCCCACAAACAGAGGAGTACTCGTGTCCTGGAGTTGTCCTCTCCATTTGTGAGTCTTAAACACACTCCCACAGGCAGAAACACAGAGATTACTAAATCATGAATGTTCTCTTTTTGTAGGTGGGAGAAATAAATGGGAAGGAAGAAGATGTACCTGGAGACAAAGAGGGGAAAAGCTACAGAGCTAATTTAGGAAGGATGGCTTACTTAGCACAGCGTACAAACATTTATAGGGACAGTATGCGGAAACACTTACCATCTTGGGGTGGAAGAGAGACCTCATTCAAAAGAGCATTTCCAGAACAGGAAATGAGGACATAGAGATGTCCTTCTTCCTCTGTACTTAGAGTAGTTCTCTCTCAGCCATTTTTCACCTTCTCTCTCACTGTTTTAAGGGCAATAGTTAAGGTGAGTCAGAGAGAAAAACTTAACAATTAGGATGGCTCAGGTGATAAAATCTCTGCTTCTTCCATTCTCCTCTTCAAAGAAATGAGTCATTGTTGAGAGAGGTTGAGGTTGGTGTTGAAAAGGGATCACCTTTCTGCATCTACCCCAAGTGAGGGGGTTGGGATGTGAGGCTCCTTGGGAGGAAGGGATCTTGACTTGCCCAGTCTTTCCCATGCAGACTGGCCCATCCCATTACATGTATAAGATGTCTGAAAGGAAATAGGTAAATTCCACAGCTGTTGAGGGGCACTTGGCACAGCATGGTGAGCAGAACAGCCACAGCAAGGGTAGCCTTGAATCTTGTCGTGATCTTTCTTCTAAGGGAGCATGCTGGTACTGAAACATCTGCAGCCTCTTAGATGGGGAGGGTTGTTGGAGAAGCAGCAAGGATGTGGTTGGGCAAAAGCTTTGGGACAATAGGATTCAGGAGAAAGACATCTTAGGAAGATAGGTCTGATCTGAATATTGCTGGGCAGCTGAAGTGCAGAGGCACCAGTATAAACAGAGCGTCTTTGAACACCCAGCTTTCCCCTTTCTCCTCCAAGCTACACAAGCACAGTTCACATGCAGAGCAGAGAGGAAGCCCTTCCAGCTGTCTGCATGGAATGTTCACAGTGAAGCAGAAATCATTTTGGCTTTCAATTTCTAGAAAACCCTCAGACTTCTTAAAAAAAGAATAAAAGAGATCCATTAGTAGCTGAGCAGTATGGGAACAAACTCAGAGTTATCTCTATTAATAAGTAAAAATACTAACTGTCTAAATGCATGTGCTGTGGAGATGGTCAGTGTCATTCTGCTCCATCATCTTGCTGATGCTAAAGGGACACTGTAAGGGACTGCGTGATGTAATACTGCATCCAGCACTGGTATTATTAACATTGCATTGTGAAAAGCCTTTATCAGCTAGATTAGAGCAGCAGTGGCAGTAACAGTAGGAAATGCTAGCGTGTTATCAGTACAATAATAATTATCTAATTGTGCCCCAGAACTATGCTGTTCATTAAAGAGGGCTCTGAGATACAGAAAAATCCAGTGGCTGAATTCTGAAGAAATTCGTTTGGCCAAAGTCCCTCTCATCAGTAACCTATTTTTCTGACTACTGAGGAAAGAGGCTGATGATTTTTCTGCTCTGCTCATTTAAGGATCACCTCCAAAATAATGCCCTTTATGAAAAATTTCAATCAGGTTTCAGACCTTATCATAATGCAGAGGCAGCTCTTCTCAGGGTCAGTAACGATTTACATATGTATAGTGTGCTGATCACAACTTACTGTCAGCTGATTTATTTTTGGATTTCTCATCTACTTTTCACAGGACAGACCACACAGTCTTGAGATCAATTTGAGGAAAAGCGACGGTACAATTTCTAGCATGGCTTTCTATGTGTTTAGCCCTGACATTGCCACATCCACCAACTGATTTAGCGAACAAGGTGTGATTATTTACCCTCTTTTACTCCTCCCACAGCTTTGCCTACCAATTTACTGAAAATCAAAGCTTTGGGTTCATGCTTTAGTAGAGATAATATCTTTTGTATTGGCAAGTAAGCAGCAGTAGGACTGAGCTGTGTGTAAAGTTCAGCTGTGTGTCTCAGACCACTGACACTAAGGTTAATGTGTTGCTGAAATCCTCTCCTACCAACCCAAAGCAGTATACTCTTTGGATCTTCCACATAAACAGAATAGAAACAGGGCTGCATTTCCCTCTTTGAATCATAATTTTTATATTGTTTCTCTCCTTTTCCTAATTTTGCACAGTTCAGCTGGAAAAACAGGATCATGTCACTGAAGCTTGGGTTCCTGTTCTTGAAATCATTTTGTGTTTTTATGAAATACCATCAAATATAAAGTGCATAACCATAATTGAAAGAAGGATAGGACCCCAAAAACATCTTACTTCCATCTGAGTTTGACTCATGAAGCTTGCATTCCTGAAAAATGGACCATTCAAAGCCATCTATCTGAGGCATGTAGAATCACTTCCCAGCACCCCAAGTACAGAAGAAACATGGCTTAATCCCAGTATTGTCACTGAAAAAAATAGTTATAAAACTGCCATCCTTGTTTTTGAGGATCCTGATCTTGTTAATGTGAGTTAGTACTCAGACCTATGAACAGGGCCAGGTGAGTATCCAGCAGTATATGCATATAACAATGCATGTTGGCATGAATGGGGTTGGGACAAGCATCTGCTGTTAAGATGTCTTTTCTGAGTCTGGGTCTTTGCTTTTCTTTGCCTCATTTACACTTCTGCAAAAGGGAGGTGATGACTGTGAATGGCACTTCAGGGGCTGAGAAAGCCAAGGGCACATTTTTCCTCTTTACTTCAATAAAAAGTAACCTGATGGAAAATAGAAAATTTTCCCTCAGAAATCCTCATCTTTGTGACACTTGTCAGTGGTATCAAGCAAGACATGCCTTGCACTGCCCCATGTACACAAACTCTGATCAATCCCATTAACTTCAGGATCATAGAATCATAGAGCTGTGTGGAGAACACATAGCAGCCTTCCAGTATCTGAAGGGGGCCTATAGGGATGCTGGGGAGGGGGTCTTCATTAGGGACTGTAGTGACAGGGTAAGGGGTAACAGGTTCAAACTTAAACAGGAGAGGTTTAGATTGGATATAAGGAAGTAATTCTTTCGTGTTAGGGTGATGAGGCACTGGAATGGGTTGGCCAGGGAGGTTGTGAGTGCTCCATCCCTGGCAGTGTTCAAGGTCAGGTTGGATGAAGCCTTGGGTGCCATGGTTTAGTGTGAGGTGTCCCTGTTTATGGCAGGGGGGTTGGATCCTGCTTATACGTTTAAATCTGAACATGTGTCCAAGTATTGTGCTAAACTGGAATAGTGGTGCTCTACTCATAAAGCTAAACTGGTTTAATGGCAGGTTCACTTAAGCTTTTTGAATCCATTTGCAAAACAGCAGCCTAACCTTGAGTATTTTGCGTTTTGTTTCCTGTATCTATTTGAGCCAGGTAAGCATACAGGCAGAGGAGTGTTTGTGACCATGCAGCATCCAAATGCAACATGTCAGATGCTTTAACACTGTAATACAAAAAAATATCCCATGAGACCAGTTTGCCTGACTTTTACTTTCCCAGGTTAAACCTCATGTCTCCTGTTTCTTCTTTTTCTGCCTCATGACAGCACCTCAGGGCTTCCTTCGGTCATGACAGACATCTCTCCTGTCTGAGAGAGGATTCTTACTTTCAAGAGATTGAGGTTTAACACAAGATGCAGCAAAGATGCTGCAATGAAAGAAGGAGAGGGAAAGAAGCAATACTGAAAAGATGAGGAGAAGACATGGTGGCTTAGCTGGACAATCAGATGCTTTAAAAAGCCCAAACCAGCAAGTACAAATAGCGCAAGACCTGATGGATCTGTTATGGCTTTTTCTTCTCTTTCACTATTTGTTCCCTTACTTTAGAAGCTGCTGAAGTTAGGCTTAGAGGATGTGATAAGCTGAGTTTTGTCCTTTTTTTGAAAGCAGAATGTTGTTGGGTTTGTTTTCTCTTATTACCTTTCATCTTCTTAACACCTCTTCATGTGTCTAGAATTTCTAAACAAATAAGTCAGTAGGACAGTAAATTCATCAGTAAAGCTCCCTTTGATCTCCTCAGAATGGATGTCTACAGATATTCCCTCAAGTCCCCTGTCCACTTCTTATTGACAGATTTGACTGCAACTAAACTGCAGGAGGCCAGAAATAATCTGTCAAATCTCTTTCCTTTTTTTTTTTTTTTTTTTTTTTTTTTTCTTTTTTTCATTAAAAATATTTTT